>JARJDS010032010.1:0-11461 GCA_030264155.1 Atheta pasadenae | reverse complement strand
ATTGCACATGTTGTGGGGTTGATTTCGGCGAATTTGCAACCTGATGCAATTGGAATTAGTTTCAGCTACGCAGCAAGAACAACCAGCACGAACCAGCAAAGAAAATGACAGGCGACAAAAGCGCGCAATATTCGGACGACGCAAGCGCAATCGGTGATAACACCACCAACTGTTCCTGCTCCACTACTACCACTGCCAAAAAAAGAGGCACCAAATGTTACTATTAGTAACTATTTAGTGACAACTCACAAGAGACAATGCACATAAGAAAATAAAACACACATCTCGTCTTTATTATTAATAACACCCTTAGAACTTATAAGTATGTTAAAATACCGTTTGAATCAACTTTCTAGCATTGAAATTACTCGATTTATGTTAATTTTACTTAATTATGTTGAAGGAACGACGGCGCTACACGGCTGCCGTGTGCCGGCCATGATGTCATTGGCGCGACGATGCAAAAATCAACTCATTTTTTCCAAAAATATCAAGCATCCGCATTAGCGCAGTAAAAATATTATTACCATCGCACGTACGGCGGTTTTCCGCGTCGATTGCATCCTTTGGCTGCTTTCTAGCGTTGAAATTACTTTCTGATTGCCAAATTCAATTAATTGACATACCCCTAAACATAGCAATTTGCTAATAGTGCGCGACGGCCATTACATGCATAAAACGACGGCGAAAAAATTGAAACTTGCAACGCGGAAATCTCAAGCATCCGCAATACCTCACAAAATCTAATGTTACCAAAGCATCTCTAATGATTTCCCCCGTTGATTACACTCATTTTGGGTGTTGAATCTCTGGATTTAACCCTGATGCACTTAAATTCATCGGAGCGGCACAGGAGGTACGTCTGGACTCGTCGCTGGTCAGCAGCACTACAACCTGAACTTACGCGCTGAAGCTGCGACATTGGCGCCAATTGTTTCTAACAACCCGACACCACCCGAAGACGCACGAATGCACTACTACCACCTGAAAATAAGTAATCACTAAAATTACTAGATTTTATAGTTAGTAAGAAACGTAGTAGTAATCTAATGCAGATTTTAGTTAATTTTTATTAATTACATTTTGTTTTAGTTATGAATGCTGCCAATTCCTGAAAATGCATAAATTCTACACGAAAAAAAGCAAATATTAAATTTCCAATACGTTCGTGCAAGCAGCACGCACAACTGCAACACATTGGATTGGATTGGTCGTCGACTAATCCGGATTAAAAATTTGATCAGAATAATCCCCAAACCGTTTTATTAAAGATCCAGAGTAGGGATATAAAGGGGAAGAGAAGAGGCGTGCCTATTTACTTTGCTTTGTTATACACGTTGTGTTGAAAGTTTTAACACATAATGAAAGGCCATTGTTTCATTACAAAGTTATTTTATATTGAAAATAGCTCTGAATACATGCATTTTTATTGTATTTGTAAGTAAACAAAATGTTATAGGCTCCATTGCAAGCAGACTAAGTTTATATTTATCGACCAATACATAGTGTAGAAGGTCATAAACACAGACAAAAAGGGGAAACTATTGCGCCGGCGCAATACCACGCAGTACATAACGAAGTAGTGGGGGCTTATATATCAATATACAGCGCGTCCAAGGTTATTCACTAAAACGGTGTAGCGTACTAATTATTACCGTATATAAAGAAGGTATTTATTCGACCTTGAACCCTGACAAAAACCACTTAATCGCAAAAACGCTGTAGAAACTGGTAGTATTTCTGACACAAAACACATTAAAAAAATAAAATAATGGCAATAAAATAAAGCAGAAAATGTCCGGGAATTAATAATCTTTAAGTAATTAAAATGTTTGTTTAAATACTTCAAATATTTACCGAAATATTACAGTTTTTAGAAGACAAAGCACACATTTTTGCTTTAATGTGTATGATAAGTTGCCTATGTAAGAAAACCAAATAATTATTTATATATTGATTCTAGTTTTCAATTGTTTACAGCAGAACTGTCAACTACCGTTCCTCCTTATACCAGAGATTATATTGGATTATATTGGTTGACAAAACCAATTTTTTAAAAAATTTTATAGGAAAGAAGAAGTGATAATTTCCATAACAGATTTTGGTTTCCACGAATTGCGTTTCTATGTTTGATTTTAGTCCGCTTTAGTGTTCGTTATAAGATGTAGGAAAATTTTACGCAACAGGTAAGTGGTGGTACGCTGCCCACCCAGGCGACCAGGGTTCGATCCCCGTCCGAGGCAGGCAACGAAAAAGAAGTCAACACCCCCATGATTCATGTAAGATCTTTCTCAGTACTCTATGTGATTTATGTATTAATGTATGTAATAAAACTTGAATTACCATTGTAGTTTCATTTCAGCCCTATGTATGTACTCCATTCTTCTGTAGCTGTATGTAGTTAAAACTCTAAACATCTAAACCATATTAAAACGACAGTGAATTAAACTTAAACTTTAAACCAAACATAAATTAATTTTAATTTTATTTTAATAAAAAAATATTGTTCGCAAAAAATAATGGAGAACATCTTTTTATCGATACTGGAAGTGTGGTGCAGAAGCAGAGGATACTTGATGAAGCATCAGCAGGAGACTATAAACATCATCTTGTCCTGCACATGCAGGAGAATTTGTTATCCTCAAAGTAAAACAAAACATTTCCAGGAAAAACCTACAGAGGAATGAGTAAATACATAATAAATTTTAATTAATTTCTATTTACATTAAATTGTTTTTCTACAATTGTATTAACGATACAAGTGATCAGCTTGAATATTAGCTGCAATTTCTGACTCCCACTTATCACCATTGTTCAACAATTTTTCCTTGTTGTACAATAATTCTTCATGTGACTCAGTGGAGAATTCAAAGTTGGGGCCTTCAACAATTGCATCAACTGGACAAGCCTCCTGACAAAACCCACAATAGATACACTTGGTCATATCAATATCATAACGAGTAGTACGACGTGAACCATCAGCGCGTTCTTCAGCTTCAATTGTAATAGCTTGTGCAGGGCAAATAGCTTCACACAGTTTACAAGCAATACAACGCTCTTCACCGCTTGGGTAACGACGTAAAGCGTGCTCGCCGCGGAACCTAGGGCTCAATGGTCCCTTCTCAAAGGGGTAATTAATTGTAGCAGGCTCCTTAAAAATGTGAGCTAAAGTAACACCCAAACCGCGGAACAATTCAGTCCAAAACATTGTAGCGGCTGCGCGATCAGTAATAGATTTCATGTCCATGCACGGTTCTTGCGCGTTCACAAAAATGTAACCATCTTCCTTTTTTCCTTGCGCATTTAACGTACGATCAAAAGTTGTACTTGATAGACTGAAAGGACGAATAAATCTAGAACCTAAATTTTGAGGTTATTTTTAGTTTAAATTAGATTAATAAGAGATATTGGTGTGGTTTACATCGGATTTGTAAAGTACCTGTTTTTGCAGCGTTAAATAATGTTAAGGTCGACATATTTTTGGGGTTTTAAACCTTAAAAGGTTTGATTTTTTAATAAACGAAACAAATAGTTGTGTAATACACAACCCAACACCACCATAGACTTGTATTGACAAATTCATTTGTTTTCTGTCACTTTTGACATTTTAGCGTGTTACAGCGCTCACTGCGGTTGTTTTATTAACTAAAAAGAGACATTCGTGTTGTTTCGTGTTGAGTCGTAACCAATCGTAACAATATTTTTCAAACTTGTCAAAACTTGTCAAGTCAAAACAAAGTTTATTGTTAAGACTAGTTAAGACATAAAATTGTCAGTTTGTTTGTTTGTTTGACGTGTAAAAAAATATCATTAAATCCGTAAAATCATTCAATTCAAATTGCAAGTTTTTTCGTCTGGAAAGGGTGCACACCGCTACCAACCTAACGCACGCACACACATACACACGTCCGTACGTGTCAAAGTTTCATTCAAATTTTTCGCTCACAAAAATTTCCCATGTGAATGTTCGCACCGACAATTCCTTGCAATGCGCCTCCCCGTCGTAAAGTCAACAAAATCCACGCGAATTAACACACAACCCTCGCACACGGCGTTGTTGTACACACGGTGTTTGTGAGCCAACTCACTCACACACATGTACCGCGCGAACTACGTGCTCGCTCGACGGGAAGAACACGACGCATACATGAAGCAAAAGCAGAAGCTGAAACAGAAGCACAATATCAACCCCACAACATAATACTCGCCACAATCGGGTTAACATTTAGTAACAAGACAATTTTGTACAACTTTGGTTGTTGTGGTTGACAACGTAACAACGTAACAACGAAATTATGGAGTTGTTTAAGTTTGCATGCCCTCGTCTGCTTGTTGTGCGCTTTACAACGACACCAAGACCACGACCGGCTGCTAGAGGTTACGCTAGGTGAGTTATTAACTAAACAATGTTGTTTTAAAAGCTAAGTTTGGTTTGTTTTGGTTTTAGGTTAGCTGAAGTGGGTAAACTTGAGTCTCCAAAATTGTCAGGTCGATATGACACTGGACAATTAATACTTCATCGAGTTTTTGGCTATAGGGGTGTTGTTTTGTTTCCTTGGCTGGCGCGCGTTTACGATCGTGATTTACCGCAGCAGAAGGACAATGAAGAGTTGAATCCTGCTGTTGTCAAGGAAGTGCATGGTAGGCAGCATTTGTTTTACCAAGTGCTCATTGATCAAAGGGATTGTCCTTTTATTGTAAGTCTTTCAATTATTAGTTTGTTACCCTTTTATAATAGTATTAACGTTAACAATATTTATTTTATTAAAAAAATAAAATATCATTGTTTGACCTTGAAATTATTATATAAAACAAAATGTGATATGCAACCCAACATACACTTCATGCACTTGTAATGTTGTTGATTTTCAATTGTTTCGACAGCGAGCCCAAACTGAAGCAGTCACATTTCTCGGTAATCAAGAATCTTCGCGTAGTTTATACGCCATTCCAGGGTTGGACTACGTCGCTCATGAAGATATAATGCCCTACACGAGCGTGGACAAGGCGCCGGTGCAACACGAATTGTTCGATAAATTTCTCGCGCACGCCGGCGATAAGGACCCGCCGTTTGTGGCGCAGGAGACGTTGAAAGCGTGGCAGAACAAAAATCATCCCTGGCTGGAACTGTCTGACGTGCATAAGGAAACCACGGAGAATGTACGCGTTACGGTGATTCCCTTCTACATGGGGTGTCGGGAGTCGCACGCCAGCAGCGTTTATTGGTGGCGGTATTGCATACGATTAGAAAATTTAGGTGCGTTGGCTGTGCAACTACGCGAACGACACTGGCGGATCTTTTCATTATCAGGCACTTTGGAGACTGTACGTGGACGTGGTGTAGTTGGCCAAGAACCGGCGCTCACGCGTACGCTGCCAGCGTTTCAATACAGTTCACACGTCAGTCTGCAAGCACCTAGTGGCCATATGTGGGGAACGTTTCGGATGGAACGCGAGGATGGCTATACGTTTGATTGTCGTATACCGCCGTTTTCGTTGGAGAGTAAACCGGAGGGTGGACCTGCGGCGCCGCCGGGCTCGTTATGAAATTGAAACGTTTGAACGCAAAACGTCCTTAAACGACTTACTACTACTTCCTTCCCATGTACATAACGATTTCTCAAAGATTTTTAGTGGATACGACGAGTTTACTAATACTAAATGCAGGTGAAGATGGAAAGAAATTTTAATTTATATTTTATAGACACACGAAAATAAATACGATAATTACTCATGTGTTTTTTTTGTTATAAGCAAACAATGAGAATTAAAAATTAAATTTTATAAAGCCGGCCCTTTGTTGCGTCCAATACAACTATATCTCCAGTTTGGAATGTTTCCAATGCGTTGGCCACCCCCACAAGGCAAGGTAAACCGTATTCACGCGCCACAACAGCGCCGTGCGATATTAACCCTCCTAACTCGGTCACCACCCCCGATAACATCGGGAAATAGGGAGTCCAAGCTACGTCAGTACCGTGGGTGATTAACACATCACCCTGTAGTAATTGATTGATGTCTTTCAAATCATCAATGCAACAACACCGAGCTTGGACGTGGCCCGCACATACCGGTGTACCGGTTAATTCAGCACTTGCACCGGTTATTACTTTTGGTTGTCTTTTTACTGGGTTAGGTATTCCTGCTGACATCTCTGGGAATTTGTATGAATTCCATGTGTCATATAAACGTTGTCTTCTCATTGCCCTGTAAATTAATTTTTTTTGTTGCAATTTTTGTTTAATAAAAAAAAGAAAAACATACTTAGCAATAAACACAGGATCGGATTTGGTAACCAAAGCTTTAATTTCTTGATACGTTAAGAAATAAACCAGGTCCGGCTTTGGTAACATTTTCAACTGACATAAACGTTCGCCCAGTTGCATAAAACCCAAGCGGAGGTTGTTGACATGTCGTACCACTTCCGACTTGGATTTTTCGCGATAAACAACCGAAGCGCGACATTTACCAATTAAGAATTTCAAGAATTTTTTGTTTATTTGACTCCCCAATTGTTGAACAACGCCATCTATGGACAACGGTGCGGATTTTTTCGTTCCGTTATCAAGTTTTGATAACGTTACCAACATTTTCAATAGTTTTTCGGTGTCTTTTCCCCATGAATTTTCCATTAATTCAAACTACAACCAAAACAAACATTTAACAAATACAATGACGTCATAACAGGTTTAAGGTTATGTTTACAAATTACCTCCCTATCAGATCGATGTCCATGCTTTTCCACAAACATCCCATACTTAACAAAGGCTTCCGGTATATTCTCCTTCAAAAACTCTTCGGTACCTGCATCCACAAACCCTAACCTAAATTCAGATTTTCGTATCTCACACGCGATGTCTTCCAAATCAGCTGGGATTTCCGCCGAGATCACACCACTACCATTAGATAACAATAAAGCAATCTTGGCGCACTTTTCCGGTGTTAATTCACTCCCATCACTATCACCAGAACCTTTCTCAGAGGTTAGGATATTCATGGCTAACATTTGGTACGAACTACTAGCACGTGATGCTATGGTATGTGCGTTGATAATTTTCTCAAAGTTGTCAAGATGGCGGTCGATTTTGTAAAGTAAATCCTTCACCCCTGACCCGCCGCCATTTTGTACGAAGTTTTCCCCAGCTAGTTTCTGGGCTTCTTCCACAACAGGCACAACTTTCCGCGCGGATTTAAACATATCCAATAAAATTTTCGCGATTTTTTGCTTTGTGGTACGTCCATGCATTAATATAGCACGCTGGAGCATTTCCGGTGTTGTTACAGGGTGTCCGCAAACACTGATATCAATCGCGCGGGTGGTTAAGTCAATTTGATCGGACGGCGCTGCCATCAACACGTGGAAAAAATCAATAAACACATGGTGGTGCATTGTTACTAAATATTTCCGGCGGGTTAAGCGTTGGTTGTAGTTTCCAGCTACACTTCTCCCTACGCTTTCATCCACGGCGCGGATTATGATTGAATTTGTCAATGGCGTCATTGCGCCAGGCATTACTTCTTTGACGTTTGCTGTCGAGTAGATATCTGTAATAAAATTATTGGTTAAGTAACGCCATCTATTGTACGAAAATCTTTTAATGTGGATGAAAAGGATTTTAATACAATAGATGGCGTTACTTACTTTTTGGGCATAAAACAGGAGTGTCAAACTCATGTTCTAACTCATAATCAGTCCAGTTTTCTAAAAATGTTACAGGTCTGGCTTGGAGCAACACAATTTGGTTTTTGTCAAACGCCCATTCAATGTCCAAATGTTTTTGGTATTTATCCTCAAGTTGAGTTGCAATTTTACTTAAAGTCAAGGCTTCGTCTTGACTTAAACTCATATCTTTCGAACTTGATTCACTTAAGTAAATTGTCTTTGTGCCACGGTCTGGACAGAGCTGGATTTTTGTTTTTTTGGGGTTAACTTCTTCGGAATCTATTGATAGGTTATTGTTGAATGTTCTACGGACGTAGGTTATGTCACCTCCTTCACTACCAGAAACAATAGTCTTGGAATATGAAAAAATTTAAGGTTAGAAATAAAGTTTTTAGGTTAAAATTAAAATTTTGAGATTAAAAATTAATTCTAAGGTTATAAATACCTCCCCTAACCCATAATTAGAAGTAATCCGTAATTTCCCAGGATTACCATCCAAATCACACGTAAATAAAACTCCTGCAATGCGTGAATCAATCATAACCTGTACAACTACCCCCATTGTGGTTTCCATATCCAATCCATGATGGCGTCGGTATTCTACACTTCTAAATGCATACAACGAAGCCCAACACTTCTTCACAGCAAGTAAAACCTCATCGTCACTCCGACAACCTAAAAATGTTTCGTTTTGTCCTGCAGCTGATGTAACCTCTGAATCTTCACTAACCCCTGAAGAACGCACCGCGAATGACACACCATTCTTATTTAACCTCAAACTTAATCTATTAACCTCACTCCTGATACTTTCTTGTATTTCTGTCGACAGAGGTGTATCAATAATAATTTTTTGTAAGTCAACACAAGCATCCATGATTCCTGTTGTAGTCTTAGTAGCGGCCATTTTTAATTTAGTCATGGCTTTACGAAATTCACCACTATTAGTGTACATGAACGCATCCATAGCTTTAGTTGTCACTACAAATCCAGGTGGGACAATAAAGTCCAATTCTGACTGTAAAGACGCCAGGATTGATAAGGATTGCGCTTTACCCCCGGTTAAATTAACATTTTGAGCTTGGGGTGAAGACAAATCTAAAGTAAATGCACAAGTGGAATTGTTTTCGTTAAGGTTAGTTCCTACAGGAGGTATTAACGCCATCTTGTGGTTTGGTTCGGAACTATATGTACGTTTTAAGAATAGTAAGGACGAAACACCACGTCCTGTACTTGTGGATGTCTCTGCTAATTTGTGGGTTAAGTCATAACCTCCCTCGGAGTATATTGATTGATATTTGGTTTCGTTTGAGTTGTCAACGGCCAAATAACTTTTGATTTGTTTGCGTCCTGTGGAAGTGTGTACTGTCATGGTGGTGGTGGTACCATGAGCGTCCGGTAGGGGTAAGTCACATCCGGTTATTGGTATACAATCACCGTTTGGTAATAAAACGGCACCGTGTCTTATTCTAAACAAATAACCAAATAAACAAATCAATAAATAAGTTACCAATTGTTTTGTGTATTGTTTACTTACTGACAAGATGGCGAATACGCTGTGCGTTTGTTTTCCACAAAAATAACAGTCCCATCTTCAATTACACTCAACATTTGTAAACTTCTTGAACATTCGTACCGATCTGCGGTACCAAAACGTCGATTGTTATACGCCGGCATTGATATTGTTTGGTCTAAGTTGAAATTTTCGCTACGAATTGTACCGTGCAATAAGCCGAAATAACTTTGTCCTATTTGATCACCACTTACAGATAAAAATTAAAGGTTAGAAGTTAGGTTATGTAAAAAAATATAGGTTAACTCACAGATTATTCGTCCAATTACCATCTCGCCATTGCACACGACAAACAGCATCACCAAACAACCCTCTATCAAAAAATTTAGGATAAACTAACTGATCAGTCGCTTTTGAAAACCTAAAATAAAAATAAAAACAAAAGTAATACGAATAGATATAGTTAGCGGGTTCTAAAACCAACTGTCAAAACTGCGAATTAAAATAAGGTTGTCGCCATCTGGTAGTGAATTTCCAAACTAAATTGTCGGTAATAGAAAGCTGTATATACATATATATATACAGAGTGTTATAAAAAAACTTACAAACAATTGAACGCAACATGTTCGCAAAGTGTAACTCTACATTGGTTTTGTGAAATATCTTTAAGGAAACCATTGAAAACCAACCGAAAATTACCATCTAATTGTCGGGTAATTGTTAAAACTTTAGTACGCCATTCGTGGGCACGCAACGTGCACAATAAGACATCTTCAGGTAAGGTTAAGACACGCCCATCACTCAAACGTAATTGTAATACAATTTCTGCAAAATTTAATTCATGTTTTTCCTCAGATTCGTCGTTATTTGAAGTTTTTCCGACTGCAAATCTTAAGTAGAACGAATTATTATCAAGGTCAACAGCATGGAATGTTAACAAATCCTCTTCCCATGATGATTCCGGTGTTTGCGGTCCATTTGGTAACAATTCAACGCTTTGATGCATAAATTTGTTTAGTTTTTGCCAACAGAGTATACGTTTCAATGCGTAATACCAATCTATAAACAAAAAAAAAATACCGGTAAAAACAATTGAAACAGATATCAATAAATTTATTATAGGCAACCCAACATACTTGTCATGTATATTAAGTTGCCTATATTTATTGACTTGTTAGTTACTGTGTTTTGTTTGTGTTTTGTTTTATGTTTATTCCAATTACCTTTTTCCCGTTTTTCTCGTCCATTGTTATTCGGAATGGCAACTTTGTATAAAATAATCGGCAACGCAAATAATGCGGCACAATACGCGGCGAAAAACAAATCAATCTCCATTTGTATTTGTTGCAACACGCAACTTTGACGCTAAATTATGAAACGCGCAACAACTTGCCGAGGTTACAACGTCGACTGCGTGCGGCGACGCGAATTTCAATCTGGCGACAAGGTTTTGGCAGAATAAAAACTCTCAGAGTGCAATTCAGGTTCCATCGTTCAACAACTATTGAATACATTGAACAACAATTTCATTGCCACCTGGTTTTGAGCTGGAGATAATAATTACGCACATTAGTATTTTAGTAATTATGTTTTTTTGTGATAAAAAAGCCTACATTTTTTAAATTGTAATTGTAACACTCACATTATCAGTTGGCTAGTTATTTCTTAGTCATTTATTGTTGCGTAATCACGACTGCAATAATTAATGAGTTAATGGTGTTGTAATCTAATCGTAATTGAGTGTTATCAGTAAGAAAGTTATAAGTTTTACAGTTAAAGTCCGTTGTTCGGTAATATCTAATATGTTTGGTTGAATTTGGAAGTACAATGTTGCTCACCATATTGTGTATAGTTGTATAGTTTTATTAGTTGGCGATAGATGGCGGTAGTGTGAGGTTAGCGTGTAGTGGCGCATACCAGTCACAAGCTGTAGTTGTAGTTGCAGTTGCAGTTCAAAGATGGCGTCAATTGTCAACGATGCATAACCTTGCATCGCGACTACTTGTTTGATTGGCGAACTTATATTTTATTATTTTAAACAATTTCCCGGCACCTCCACCGTATTCTACACATGCATTTAGGTGTAAACTGAATAATAACCGATGCATGTATAGTTGCATACAATAAAAGTACATTTTAACATTGTTCCTAGAGTTAACTAAACTAATACTACAACTAATCGCGATTCTAGGTTATATATGTATAGCGTTGTCAATTAATAATTAATTTCGTCCCGTGAAATTGACAAATTATTATAAAATTTTATATCATTTTAATCAGAAATTAAT
>JARJDS010031997.1:0-54595 GCA_030264155.1 Atheta pasadenae | reverse complement strand
GTTAGTTCATAATTATTACAGCTGTTATAAGTATTTATACTAATTATGTCTCAATCACAATTATTTAAATAATCAACAAAATAGTGTGTTCAGTCAAGTATTCTTGATTCTACAGACTTATAAACTACACTACCACTTTTATCAATACTAAATTCCACACCTAAGTATTGCGTAACATCCACCACAACAACACAGTTTGATCCACCATTGTTCAACAAAGTTCACAAATCATTTAGCACCTTTTCATCAGAATCACTTTCACAATTCGTACTGGATGACTTCTGTGAGGTTTGTCAGCAGAATTCTCTGGAATGCCTGATAAAATGATGTTGCAGTTGGGTTTACATTCCTTATGCCATAACTCCAGATTTGAGGAAAGAAATTTTCCAAAGAATCTTGTAATCCATGCTTGGCAACGCTATAATATAATGTGAATTAGGTATGATATGGATATTGGGCAGGTGAGTTGTTGCTTTAGAAAAGTGACAAGCTGTGGACCCGAATACACCCGAGCATATCCGAAGATGCAAATTCCCTCGCCCTCAAAGGTGAAGACGTAAGATTGCAATCCGAGACGAAATCCTTTTAACTTAGCTTCTTCTCTACTTCACCCTTCTATACCCTACTTAAGTGGCATTTGTAACATTTGCAAGAAAAAGTTGTAAAATTCAACCAGGCCACGGAAATAAATTCTGTAACAATGAAACAAAACGATTATTAATCAAATACAGAAACCAAAGAAAAACACATATAATAACAGTATTGACACAATGCTATCACATATTTAAGAATTGTAATTATCTAAAAAAAACACTGCATAAAATGAATATCTTTATTAATTCAAATCCAATTTTTCGACTCTACAAAACTCATATAACATAGGAATTTATTAATCATTTAATGGCTTGTTAAAATTTATTTAGAAAAATATTATTACCATATTCCTACCTACACATAACCATAGAGTGTAAAATAAATATTTCAGTTCACAAAAAGTGGCATTCAATGAAATAAATGATCAAAAATACATCGTTTCAACCGATTTGTACATAGCGCTATCAAACAAATTGCAATGAAACAAGTTCGTTAAGTAGGCCAAGAAGCAACCCTAATTAAAGTTTATGTAAAAATAATTATAATTTATATACATAAAATCATCAGGATTGAGCAGTTTACATCCTAAGGTATTACCCAAACAATAGCACTGTTTGCAACCAGCTGAAGTAAATTAAATCTACTACAAGGTCTACACGCAAGTTAAAATTAATGTTAATTAACTTAATTTAAAGTAAGTTTATGGATGGTTAACTCCCTGACTTTTTTTTACCTCAAAAATTAAATAATAATTTTAACATTAAATTAAATTCACACCATGTACACATTGATTACAAATCAATATCGTCACAAGTGTGTTTGATAATTATTTAACTAACAAATTCGATAATTTCTTATCTCATCAATTCGCGTCTTGATCAATATCAATTAAACCTATAAATTAATATCATTATCGCATAGTTGATAGATTATTTGTTTAAAAATATTTTTCTAGATTCTATGTAACAAATATTTTTGTTTGCTTTTAAATCTAAATAATCCCGTGTAATGTGTGTGCAATTAGGGTGCGTTGGGGCTGTCCGTTCCGCTTCCGCTATTATTCGAGCTTTCCTTGGCGGCGGACAAGCGATCTCGCTTTGTGCTCTTTGACAAACTAGCGACTTCTTTCAATAAGTTCTGAATGCGCACGTTATACGCGTCTACCTTAGTATCGTACTCTTTCTGATTGTTCTTCATTTTAGTACGCAATTCATTCTCGGTAGTAAAATGTTTTGCTTTTAACTCAGTTATCTATAAATTAATTAAAATAGATGATAGCATTGTGTCAAACAAACAAGTTGAGAGAATAAAATTAGATTACACATTACATGTATATACAGATACCGTTTCAATGTTTAGTAATGATTAAATAACTTATTAAAAAGTTAAAAATTTAAATAAAACGCGAATATTTAATTTTGCCGATTTAAAATTATTTAAACATTAATAAACATCATCCGGTATATTATTAACAATAGAAAACAATGTGAGCTTACATGTTTATCCTTGGTGAGTATCAAACCATCTTTCTGGCCAATTTGTTTTTGAAGACTGGCAATCTGCTCCTTCAGTTGTGTCATAGCCACCACATGATCTGAACTGTTAGGATCTAGATCAGCTCTTGTTAATCCGGGCCCATTGTTTCTTGCTATTTTATTCGCTGGACCATTGTCGCTGTCAGGTGGAGGGAGTTTTGTCACATCCGGACGATTAGGACGTTTGTTGTGCGACCTTAATCTAAATAAATATCCAATTAATATACAATTTATTTTAAGAATATGGCCACTGTATACAAAATTACTTAAAAGCTTTTAACTTACTTTCCCTCTTTATGTTTATTCCTAATCTTATCATGTGATTTCTGCATATGTCTTCGATCTGCATCTGATTGTTTTGTTTTGGCTAAGGCTCTTTTGTATGAAAGTGTGCATAACCAACACATTAATTTACCATCAACCTGCAATAAATACAAATAATGTAACATATTAGTGTTTCTAATAATGCTTAGAAAACTTGTGAAACTTAATAATATTTCAATATTTAATTTCATGTCAAAAGAAATAATCGCCTATGATCGGTTATCATCGCCAACATTTTGACATTTAGACCAATCACAAAGCATCCATAAAAATTTCACAAAATGGCGTAATTTAGCGTAAACAAGCAATTAGTCTTAACAAATACATAAGAACGTTATCTAGTTTGAATATTGAGACGAATATCATATAATCAGTTCGTCAGGTATTAAACGAATAAAAATATTTACCTTTTTGTCATCGTCATGTCGATCAAACGCGCATTTCTGCTTACATTGTTCACAATTAACTGGTGGGCCGTATTTAATCTCCGAATTGGTGCAGCGCTGACACTTGTTGCCGATAAATGCTGCAATGATATTGCAATACTCGCACGCTGTTGGTTTCCCATACGCTTTCACGTTCTGCTCGCATTTCTTGCAGATAGTACTCGTGTTGCCCTTTGACGTTTGCTGGAATTCTGACCGGCAGTACGTACACTTTACCACTGGGAATGCACCACGACATTCCTAACAACAATAAGTGTGTAACAACAATTTAAAAATCACCACTTAAAAACAAAAAAATAATATGCAAGATAGATTGCAGATGGTGAAAACAATAAATAAAACTCCAGACTCTATAAACTATGTTAACAACACAACAGTAGATGGATGTTTGGTTGCATAACTCCAAACACTATCGGAATTTGGTAAACAGCAATAATTTAGTGTACTAAATATAAAATGTGAAGAATAAATAGTTGTCTAGCCTACGAGTTTCAATACTGTAAAATCCATATGCACATACATACCTTGCACAACTGCTGGCCGGGCGATAGTTCTTCGAACGGATGTCGCGAGAAGCAACGCGAGCAAGCAAACAACAAAGCACTCATGATGATTCGCACAATTAGTGACTACCCAAGTTACTATCACCGCCAACTTAATGTTTAAATGTAAGATTAATTCGCACTTATCAAGTCTAATCAAGTTGCACGCAACCACACGCAACTGACTGTTTCAGAAATATCACGATAAATGGCTACCTGTCAAGTGCGACTGTGAGATGCTGCCAACTGACGGGAGTTTGTTGTATTATATTTGAATAAAACATTTGCAATGACGTGGACAATTGCGCCACAAAACAAACAACGATATAAGCCAATATAAATAATATTAAAATTGATTAAAATGATGAACTTAACGAATTTGTTTAAAATATTTTGTTAACTTTTCGCTTTGCAATGGCCCTCTATCGGTGTGCAAATGTACTACATTTATTTAAAAAAACACAAGTTTTTTATTTCATCATCCTACCCAATCCACATCCACCGAAGTTTTGTTAAAATGGTGGTAATTGTTCATCAGGGCAAACTCTCATAATTTTATCAGCCAAAATCATCTTATTGATCATTTCATGTTGATCGCGACCACCAGCGACTTTCGCCAGGTGAAAGGCTTTTTCCAACATATTTTTACTAGATTTTGGTAAGTACGGTGGATATTGCACATTAAAACGAATAATCAAATCTCCTCTTTCACCGGGTTCATCCACGACAGGCATTCCTTCACCAGCAACAACTTTTTCATAACCAGGATGCACAATATCAGTGATTGGAATGCGAATTGTGCGATGATCAATTGTACAAATCGTAATCGTCGTTCCAAGTAAAGATTCTTGTAATGTAATCTGCGCTTGCGTAACCAAATCATTTCCTTCACGGACGAAATGTTCGTGTGGACGGTCGTGCACCACGAAAACAACATCAGCTGATAATTGTGTAGGGTTTTGATCACCCTCTTCAGGCATAATTATTTCGGTTCCAGCCGGAATTCCAGGTTTAATCGGGATTGAAAGAATTTTTTCACAAACTTCAGTCTTAGATTGATCAGGACTGGTATATTCCAAGCGTTGGATTTTCATCTTTTTTACTCCTCCGAAAAAAATTTCGTGTAAAGTTAAATGGAGATTGTGACGCAAAGCTGGTTGTTTCTCACAAAATCCACGGCCTTCTAGAGGCAGGTCAAAAATTTGCTTCGGGTTTTGGTAATAATCTAATAAATCAGCGAAAGGAGATGGAGTTCCAAAAAAATCTCTAATTACGAAAAATAAATGACATTACTAACAAATGCAAGTAGATTAATTAAAATTAAAAAATACTCTATTCAAACCTGTATGTTTGCATTGGATCTCCATGATATTTATAAGCATGATAAAACTCTTTGGGTCCAGGAACACCTCGCTTGAGTCCTTCTTCGCCGTATTGGTCATAAACAGCACGTGTTTTTGGGTTTACCAGAACTTCGTATGCTTCGGAGATAATATTGAACACAGCTTCAGTTTTTTCATCTTTAAGACGGTCTTTATTAAATCCTAGAGCTAAATTTCTGTAACTGATTGCACATATAAAAAGGTTAATTACAATATTTTCAGATTATTATTAAATTATTACGCTTTTTTAATATCCAAATCAGATGAATTTCTTTTTATTTGCAATACGCCGTAGTAATCAATACCCATTTCGTATTTGTAATTAACAGATATCAAAGTCAAAATACGTATTTTTTTTATTCATTATACATAATTATTTAGTTAATTAGCAACGCAACACATTAATATACACACATTGTATGATTTTGTTTTGCATATTTTATTTTTTTAACGCTCATAATCTATATCTAAAAATGAAAGCACGGGTTATGTATTTATTTTATAGGCTTCGAAACGGCTGAACCGATTGTCATGAAATTTTTCGAATTTCCCTACGGGTGTAGTAGGATACATTTGGTGCCGATTAGAACTAGAGAAAACAAATCTGATATTCTGGTGTAGAAGCATGACTTTTAGGCATTTTTTAAACTAAGATAAAAAAAATTAAAAAATAAACATTTTTACTATAAATTTTTTATATGTATTTATACTATTTATTGACATTTTAAGAAAATAAAAAAAAATAACAAGGCCGGTGGAGTGCGGGCTGAAAAAAAAACGGTGCTTCCTGATTGTCATGATTTCAACCCTTGTGGAGATCTAAAACAAAAAAAAGAAGAAATTCTTCATTAGAGCCGATTTTTTCGACCTTCTCGATTTTTTTTTAAATACTTAAAGGTGCCCCTAAACGATCAGTCTGATTGATCAAAAGATTGAACAAACAGGATTGCAGAAACCTCAATCGGGTTTTCAGTCGTTTGATCATTTTTTCAGTCGTTACTGTTCAGTTGTACCGGGATTGGTACTCTTAAGCACCCTTAAGAACTCTTCAAACGCTTAGCTAATCAGTGCAGCAAAGATCGCCTGTGCACTAACACGTGCAACTCTCTACAAGTTATTTCTTTTGTAATTTTATGTTTCTCATATAATAAATACTTATATATCACATCGTCTGACTATTTAATAACAACAGAATCTATTCAGTAGAACTTGAAATATCGTGTCAACCACCTAAAAAGAGAGAAACGCGTTTAAAGTTTAGAAAACAGTATGCAATACTCACTTTGCATTAATTGGCGATCCTAAATCCATACATTGCCTGCTCATAATCGATGTCTTGAGAAGTTCTTTCAGCTAACCGAGCTATTCTACCTTCTTTTGAAGTAGCAGAAGCTCATAGTTCCGAGCGGTTAATTCTATTTTCGTTTCGTCTTGCAGCAAATGCATGAGCTTCAGTACCAACGGTGATACCCTTAAGTTCCATTAAACATGGTGGCAGCCAAATAATTAGCAATTTTGATTGTATGCGTTCCAGCGTGAATATGCTTCGGAGCAAATTCCATATCAATGAATTAAGTAATATCAGATATCTTCCTACCTTTCTACAGATTACAAGCTTGACAAAAGCTAGACTTTATAACAGTGTTCTCACTGTCTTACTATAATTCTTTCATTGTAATTCTTTCTCTTCTTTGGCTGTTTTTGATATTAGTTGAGCTGCAGATTCACTCGTAAAATTTATGTCTTCTTCAGCGGTATATTGATTGGATAAAAATCTCTTCTTTCTGTTCCTATCTGGATGATTGCAGCTTCTTCTGCAACTTTTTCTATCTGTTTACAGGCAAAATATGGATAAAATTACTCAAAAATGTATTCTATCACGTAACAACTATTCACCGAACTATGCTTTAAGAAGTTATATACAGTAAGAAGGCCGAAAAATCTTTTAACTTTATTTTAAAATTTAGTACTAGTAAAAATATTTATTTATAAAAGAGCTACAGCTCTTCAAAAACACGTTTTGCGGTGATCTCTGAATTGGCTCATCTGATATTCAAAACCAAAACAGATTACGTTAAAGTAATGTTAAATCTAGTAATTAATCGAAGGAAGAAGCAAAATAAAAAAAAAAGTGACAAAATGGCGGTTTCTCAAAAAAAATCGATTTTTCACCAAAATTTTGACATAAAATTGTTTATAAAAAATATTCATCACAGAGAAAAAATCTTCGATTAATTACTAAAAAATATATTTAAGAAACTCGTGTTAAAATTTGAGACTAATCGATTTAGCCTTTTTCGAGTAGCGTTGGTGACCGATTTTGAATCCACCATTCTGAGAAAAACGCGTTTGAAGTTTGGAATACGCCTTACATGCTATATATCTGCTTGGGTCAAATTTGGAACAATATGAAATTTTTTGTGTGTATTCGTAAATATATGTACATTAAGAAAATAAAATTAAAAAACATTTTTTTGTTGAAAATTCTAACTGTATATAACCCCTTAAAATTCAAATTGAACTGGAATTATGAATGACAAACATTTTCTACACTATGAACACTGCACACTGCATACTTCCAGGTTTAACGAATTCATGTCGTTTCAATCGGGAACAAACCGTCCAAGTATCCAAAGGAGAAATGAAGAATTAAAAAGCAAAATGGAGCGTAGCTACGCACGACGGGATCCGCTTGTAAAATTATAAATATAAAAATAAAGGAACAAAAAAATCTTTTTTGATTGCTTTTTCAGTCGTGTAGAAGCTATGCAAAAAAATTAATCTTCGATTCTTTTTTTTATCTAGATTGAGATATTTAATGGTAGTATGCTAAAGTAGATAACAATAACATAGATTATTAGGTGAACAATATGGGTATTTTTACCTTAAATGGACTTAAGCCACATTCCAAATTAACTCCAAAGTGATAGTGAAAATTGAAACAATCAAGTTCATTAGTAAAAATTATTTGATATATTTTTTAAGGTACCTACAACTAATAGAAATAGAATCTTTTATTGGAAATTAAGGATAATTTGTAAGTTTAGGACACACTTTTGGCAATTTTGTTATGATTTATTATTTATTGGTAAACTTTTAATATGACACTGAACGTTTTATATTAATTTCTCGAAAGTTGCACCTTATAATTGTCCTTTACTCATTTTGAAAGTATCCAAAGCGAATTTTTTACTAACTTAAATATTTCCATTTTCATAAATTAATTTTTTTTGCTTTTTCATCATTTTGTTTCACACTATAAATGTAGCAAATGCCAGCATTTTTCAAAAGCGTAATGTCGAAATTTCCATTACGGTCTTCAATGATAGGAAGTATGTTTATAAGTTCGTTATAAATTTTGTACAATGTTGTTACATAAAGTTGTGTAATGAAATAAATTTAAAACCAAGATAAGATAACTTGGAACTGCTGCTACAAATAGTTTCCGATTGCATTTGTTGAAACCAAGATAAAATGTTATTTCTATTCATGTGGTGTCACAATAAGCTTTATTCTGATAATCTTTTATCACATTAACAATATAAACAAATACAACAATATTACATATCAAATACATAACAATTCAAAATTGGTTCATTTTTAACTATCAATACTATTAAAATTTCTGGTCAAATCACACATTTTATATTAAATAAAAGTGCTGGAAGAGTTAGATTTGATAATTTAAAACATTTATAAAATTACACAACATTGAAAAAATTAATAAAATGTATCTAAATATACATAAAACATAAATTTTAGTTAATTAATAATTAATTATTGTTTTTGGCAACTCTAACTTCAATTTTGGGTTCTTCAATATCTCCTTTACTTTGGATTAATCTTAATTCCAAATTTCTTGGTGAAACACCGACTTCTTTAGCGTAAGTTACAGTACGTTTTAAAACCGCTTGTAAAGTTGCTATAGTTTTTTCGAGGGCAGTTTCCAATTCACCAGATTTATGCATCCAAGCTAAGAAAAGCGCAGCGAATAAATCTCCGGAGCCAGTGAATGATGCTGATAGTTTAGGGATTTCTAAAGTTAGGCGTCGCTTATGTCCGATTGTGCTGCTAGCAAGCGCTAGAAGATTACCATCGTTACCCAAGTCGCTGGATGATAACACGACGGTTTTACAACCTTTATTGTGCAATTTATCAATTGCATTCCAAGCGTCCCCTACGCTATCGATTTTACAATCGGTGAGTTTTTCAACTTCGAATTGATTCGGTGTGATTATATCTGCTAATGGTATTATTTTTTCTTGGTATAAAGGAAGTAAATCTTTAGGGACATACATCTCTCCATTATCACCCATTACAGGATCACAAACTGTACATACACCAAATATTTAAGTCAATTTTTTTTATTTTTTATATTAAATTTGAACTATTTATTTAATTTATACATACCATAAATCAAATTAGGATTAATACTCTTCAAACTTGTGACTACATCTGCCACTCTTTGTAAAAACAATGGTGAACCAATATAACCAGTTAACAAATGAGTGTAAGCATCATCAAGTTTGTTTGAATGCAAACCTTCGACCAAATCACCTAAATCAACATCAGACAAAACTTGTCCCTTAATACTTTTGTAACCAGTATGATTACAAAATTGTACAGAATTGATTGCATCAACTTCAAACCCTAGTAACTACAAATAATTTAGTAACACATAATTTATAATTTAGTAAGAACTACTTACTTGTAATGGAAATGTTGCACTTTTATTCCCAACATAGCCAAAAACAACATGACTTTGAATGGAAAGAACACGCGGGGTATTGCTCATTTCGCTCGTTTTTCTAAAGTTTCCAAGTTGATTACAGTCTTGATTCAAGAGACGGCGAAGCCTCCAATGCTGATGAATACGGTGAGTATGATGAAAGCGATCAGAATTAATAAATTTAGTTGAGTGCGGCACGAATGATCGAGCATACACTGCGCTGAGCCAGTGGAATGTTTTCGACGGGAGCGACTGCGGAATTCAAACAACAAGAAGCAAATGAACCAATGAAAATTAGTAAGTGCAACAAAACATAAGTTAGTGAAACTGTGAGTGATTGCTAGTAATGAATGCGCGATTGTAGCGATAAATGTATGTTAATACGTAAACATACATAAGCATGTAGATAACCGTTCAAGGCCATGGTTAATTCTCTCATATGGTGCACATGATCAAGATAATCGCGTTTCGATGTTAAGTGGAGTTATGAAAACCAGTGGACTTCTAATAGACTCATTATCGTTTCACTTTTACAGCGCTTTTAACCACTTTTAACTCTCTTCTGACACAAGCCAAACACTTGACATTTGTAGGTTATGTAAATGTCAAAATCATATGATTGATTTATATCCTGTGTTTATATCAATTCTGATATCCTATAATATAGTATGAATTATGGTATGAATATAGTAAATAAATAGGTATAGGATAAGTAATAATTACATAATTTGTAGTTGGTTTCAATTTATTTAATGATGAGAATTGTAGTATTTTTTTCAGGTAAATCCCTGCTTTAAAAAAACAAACCAGTTTTGTAAAACAACAGTCAACTGAGACTGACCGAGACATCTAGTTAACCTGTTGCGATCTTGTGTTTTAGAATTTGCATATTCATGCAGACAACAATGGCTACAAACTAAGTCTTACTCCTCGCGCACTTTTAAAAGTAAAATATTTCAACGATCATTATTAAAAATTAGCGATTCTTAAACGAATTGATAATGTGCGTCGTCGCCGAACGCAACTCTCTGGGATCCAGAGCATCATCAAAGGTCGTTATGAGATAATCCAGATCAGCTAGGCCTTCTTGCATATTAAGCAAATGATTAAAAAACATGCTCCATAAGTCGTCGCGATAATAACGTGGTATTTTCTTAGCAATACTCCAACGACCATTCAGATTCTTAAGTTCAATATAATCGCCAAACAGCAAAACATGCGATGTGGCAGCGATGCAAAACAAATCAGTGTGGTAATTCCACGGACGCCCATCCTTCATTTCGCAGCACTGGAAACTATCGGTCTTTACTTTGCGCATAAAGGCCGTGCCTTCCGGCATTAAAGACATATCAATACTACAACCGAAATCAATCAATTGTAACCGCAGAGAGTCGTGTTCAATCATAACAAGGAAGTTATCCGGTTTAATGTCGGCGTGAATAATCTGGATTTGATGCAAAGCCTGAACAATGCGCATCATTTCACCGGTAAAATGAATCCATAAATTGTGTTTTTGTGCGTTTGTGCAACTAGGGGATACTGGTTTTATTGAATTCATAAGATCTAATAATGAACCGCTGTGAACGTCAGACACCAAAACTGATGATAAATCACCTGCATAAAAAATAGAACATTAACGTGATTATTTTTATTGTAAATTTTTCGAACAAACTTACCGAAATAACCAACGTGTACATTCATGAACCTATCTCGTAAAGGATGATCAGCCAAACGCGCTTGAATCTCTTTACAGATATAAAACTCCCATTTATTTGGTGGTTTTTGAATTTTCAAAGCAACTATCGCACCCGTAGCTTGATTGGTTGCCTTATAAACACTGCCGTATGTTCCTTTTCCTAATGACTTTTCCACCAAATATCGATCATTACCCACATAACAAGCATCCTTTTTGATCGCTAGTTTAGGAACGCGATCGATGCGTATAACACTATGACGATGACGTCCGGGGAACTTGACATGCGCAAGAAATGCCTCCAAAACTGAATTTGTAAATGGATCTGCTGGTTGCATATTTAATACTGGATATGGTACATGTTGCTGAACTTCATCATCATCAGATGTCTGAACAAAAAAAATGATAATTTCATCCTAAACAAATAATTATGTTTAAACCTACATCAACATTAACTTGTTGTGGGTTATATTTCTCATCTTGTTGGTTAAAACTTTCATAAATTTCAAAATTCGTCGTAGTCGGTGGTCGCGACACTGGTGATTCCGATCCGTATAATTTTGACCTAAGCTCTGCATTGGCTTTCATATTTTCTGATAGATTTAAATGGTAATTACTCCCTTCGCTGATTGGTTCCATAGCACCAGGTCTGGACGATGCAAATATCGACCTTGGACCAGTACCCGATAATGTACTAGTACTTCCACTAGTACTAGATTGACTAAATTTAAGAATTTCATTTACATTTAAACTTTTGAAGTAATTATAATACAAAAAAAAATGGTAACACTTACAAACTAGACTCTTCCTTAATATCAGACAACCCACAAAACAGTTTCTTTTTCGTAGAGCCAACATCCAAGTGTGGTATTGGATTTTCATTATTCATTTTATTCGCCGGTGTACTTACATGCATCGCATGTAAATTAAACACTTCAGTATTGGCTGCAATATTATCATCATTTTCATCATTTTCAAACAACCTCTTAGCACCATCAGTAGGCTGTGCAACAGCAGCGACATCAAGCCCACCACGGGATCCAGTCTCAGCTAATTCATCATCGCTCAGAACCTTAATAGTTTTCATCGCATTACCCTTCGGTTCGATTTGGGGCTGAAACCTTCCACTAGGCTGCGGTGAATCGGCGTAATAATAATCCAATGCCGAAGGCCGTGCTGGTTCCATTGGTGATGTCCATAACGATGCTGGAGACACCGCCGCCGGCGAAATTGAATCTCTTTGTTGTTGATCATGGTGTGTTTCACCCAAAGTATGCATCAAGTTTGTGTGTTGATAGGAAGCGTGCACTTGCGGCGATTGGAGTGTGAGATTAGCGTAGGTCTTCGGTTCGTTATACTGCGAGTTCTCAATCATGGAAAGCGGTGGCGGTTGGAGCATCTGTTGATACGAATGGTGTGGCGATAGCATGCTTGGCATTGAGTGCGCAGGCACGTGTGGCGATTGTTGTTGTTGGTGCATCAGTGGTGAATAATGTTGAATTGTTGGTATAGAATTATGTGGATGTGGACTCATATGCTGTCCAATTGATTGATTTGGAATTGATGGTTGATCATAAGGAGGCATACTATGTCGATAAGGATTTGCAAGTCTTAACCCATGTGGGGAATTATGTACATTTTGAGGTGTATTACGATAGTGTGATAATGCAGGGCTATTATTTGCCGAATAATGCGCTTGTGGGGTTTGTGATAATTGTTGTTGTGTCATGGAATGATGCATATGTTGCATTGAATGTTGTTGTTGTGGTTGATGATGACCCTGATACATATTATTTTGATGATGTTGTTGCTGCGGGTGTTGCATAGGGCTATTATGCACAAGTTGATTGTATTGGTTATATTGTTGTGAAACTTGATGTTGAGGATGCATTTGTCTCGGCGGCGAGGCATAAGGGCTAACTCGTAAAGTAGGAGACGGGCTAGAAATAACCGGTTGTAAATTTAATTGTTGATGCGGTTCAGCATAGTTTTCGATTTGTTGCGGTAATGACGTATCCGCACAGTCCATTGATGTACTTGACCGATTCATAGCATCGGTATCCATGGTTACCAAAGAATCCAACATTCTTACATCGCGTTTATTTGCTTTCAAACGATAACGACGTGCCATAATCTCTTCGATACTGAACTCAGTGATTGGATCGCCGTAACATTGTGCTTTGGGATACATTGGAATTTGGTTGGGATTTTCGGGATCTGGAATGCACAATGGTACATTTTTCCATTGGGAGAAATCTTCACGAGTTTGAGACACAAATGTTGCTGGTAATTGTATTCCAAGTTCATGCGGTGGTAACGGTGTATCCATATGAACTTAAAATATTTTTATATTTTAAAATAGTTTTAAAATTATTTTAAAAATATTACCTGGTATACTTGAAGTCTTTTGTATAGTATGAGACTTTTTAACAGCCCCCGTCCATACACCCGCTTCCATTACATTTTCATTCGGTGCGGTGCGTTTTACTACGCCGAGAATACTCACTGGGGCAACACCGCCCCCAAACAAAATATCCGGATATTCTTCGTGGACAACAATTGGAGCGTTTTGAGCACGGTTTTCATTATTAAAACCCGCTTGAGACATTGGCAAGACACCAGCACCTGATGCAGATGAAGGTACTCGCATATTACCAACTTGACCTGATTTAAATGTTTGTAAAGTTGTTAATGCTTGTCTTTGATCGGCCAAACGTCTTGCATCAGTTGCACCATTGTTTAACATCTAAAAATTTATAAAGCCATGAATTATGTTGTGTAACTTCATAAATTTTAACAACTCACCCTACAACCGCAAGTATATACAAAATTGTGGTGAGCCCACTCTAACTCCTGGAATGGTTGCGCAAGCTCGGCTTTACCAAGCCGGTAAACTTGATCAGCGCGTTTGACATCACCGGCTGCTTCAAAGTAATAGGCCCAAGCCTTGTACAAATCAGCACATCCGACGCCGATGCGCTTTGCATACAGTAACTGATAAAGTTCAGTATGATTACTTTGCAAATCAATCTAAAATTATGTGATATTTAATTTAACATGGCAATTTTTAAAAAACTTCTAACACTGTTTTAAAACATAATACTTACATATTTAATCCATAGTTTACAATATCTAATGTCATTTTGATAATTCCTATCATTTTCAAAGCGTCCTAAACAATCCTCAAGCAAGTTGACAAAATTACCTTCATGCCCATGTTTGGGAAAGCTTTGTTCAACCCAATAAATGTATTGATAATAGGCATCTAAAGGATCATCCCCTGTGTAGTTACGAATAGCATTTTCATATTGCCTTTGATAAAAAGGAAAAACAATAAAATTAGTTGTTTATATTTAAAATTTATTTTACTTAACATTTACTTATAATTAATGATAATAAATAAAAAAATTTACTTGCAATAACCAGAAACTATAATAAATTTTTCTTATGTTTTGATGTTTTTTTTTCCTTTGAATAAAATTGGCAATAATGACATTTTTCCCACTGGGTGAATGAGTTACTCACTGTTTTTGCAGCATCAATTGCTCCTGATACTGCGGATTGTGTTGCGCTTGCAGGCCGACTTCGAGCTGAGCGACATTTCGGCCTCCTCTCAGAGGCTGGATGTTTTCCTTGCTCATCGCGAAATCCATCACAAAGCAAGGAAATGAACGTTTGCACAGATCACAATACCTGAGGCGACCCGACTGAAGAACATGCAGTGACGGGCCAAGTCACAGAACGAAAGGATTGGAAAGGATCGGCAGCACAGGCATAGGCTGCCTAAGATGTCAAAAACCTACCGGTTTATGCGCGCACTACCTCACAATCGGTTATAGAACAATGCCGAATGCTTTAAAAACAAGTTTGCATCGACTTAATACACAAATTAATATTCAAATATAATTGATGATAACACTTATATCAGTTTAAGTTAGCACTATGATTTATTAAGTAGTTAAAATCAAAAGTGTATTTTTACGATGATTAAAACTGAGCAAAACCGGTATATTGAACCAACACAAACCAACAGCTGTCAAAAGTAAGCAAATCGTCGGGTCGATTGTACTGAGCGAATCCACAAGTTGTAATATAGAACTGAAATTAACAACTTTTATAAAATAATAAGGCCTCTAGCGATATAACTTATAATTAGTAATAAATATACAAATATTTTAATTGTGTTTGACTCATTTCTATTTTGTTTATTGAATGCATTTTTATATCCTTACCTTTTATATTTGAAGAACACTATGTATACCAATGCAAAAACAGCGGTTATTCTGGGTTATTCTTAGAAAATTGTTCGTTTCTTAACACAACTTCATTTCGATTGTAAAGACTGAAGCAAAACTGTATACTTCGGTGAATTAACTAATAAAGTAATTGTGTTCGTTATTAAGAATCTTGGGAGTGATACCAGTTGCACCGAATGTTAGTTAACCTGAGTTAACCTAAACGCCGAATGCGAAATCTAAAAACGGATAATGGCCTAACGAGTTTTAGCTGACATTTAAATGCATTTTAACCAAAGTTCGATAAGTTTATTTTTTAAGATTAACCTTTTTGCAGTAAGATATAAAAAGTAGTACGTTATTATTTTAGAATTATTTAAATTTGTTTTTCATTTTTACACAGTATTTATGTATTAGTTTTTTTTTAATCCACCAATAGCAACGCATGCGCACATTAACAGTTAGGTTGACAACTATGGCTGTGTTGGAAAAGGCTGGGTGATAGTGATATCGTGACACTTTGTCACCTGTGGTTTTCGAAAACTCTGGGTGACACAATTCGTTTTCGAACGCAGGTGATTATCACATTGGGTCACCCCAGAGGTCACCCCAGGCATACCCCAGTTCACCCAACATCTCTCTGCTCGGGTAGCGAGGTGATAAACTGATGATAAATCACACTTTTACCCCCACCTCTCAAATTTTAAGTTTTTGCTTGCCCGAGCTCGAGTAAGCGCCCTCTACATTTAATTTTCATAGTTTCGCCCAGTTTCACCAACCAATCAGAACTTGATTCTGGTGGAAATCACTCTGAGGTGTTCGAAAATGCAGGGTAATCTGATGTGACGTCACATCACCATCACCCAAGTGACACCCAACGTTTTCGAACATAGCCCCATAGCATAGCCCTGCCTCACACTACGTGACACTACGTCATACTACGTTTTCGAACGCAGGCGATTGTCACGTTGGGTCACCCAGGGTCACCCAGGGTCACCCCAGTTCTACTGTCAAATTTTAACTTGTCAAAATAGAACCGCTGAGGCGCTGAGGAAGAGATCACAGTGGATCACAGATAGCTGCGTACACGCTGCAGATACCACGGTGCAACAAAAACGTGTGGAATATTGTAAAACCTAGGGGAATTGTAGAATTATTTAGTTAAATTCAATATTTAAACAAATAAAATGACGACAGCTGCTCGTCCAACGTTTGATCCAGCTCGTGGAGGTGCAGGTCGAAATGAAAAAGATCTCAGTGCTATTTCTCGACAATACTCCAGCCGTGATTTACCAGGACACACCAAACTAAAATACAGGTAATAATAAAATACAATTATTATTGATTCACAAGTTAATTTTTGATAATATCATTAAAACTTTGTGAAGACAATTTGCGTCATTTGCGTTGTATTGTGAAATTGACGTATGCAACTTGCAACACATCAAATAACATATCAAGTGTAACACAAAAAATGAAACAACACTAAAATAGTTTAATGATAATTATCGTAAATTTTATTTAACTATGTACTAATTTCAGAGAACATGGTCAAGGTACAGTTGATGAAACCCGATCCCGTGACTTTCGCAAAGAATTGGAAGAACGTGAACGCGATCCACGTACATGGCGCAATGCAAAAGCTTCAACTGAACACACAAGTGGTGGAAGCACAAGTGGTAGTAGTGTGAGTAAACGTTTAAAAATTGATCAATTACCAGCTGCTAGTCTTGATGCTGATGATCCTGTTGATGAAGAAGACTCTTCAGATGATGATAGTGATGATGATACTGAAGCATTGCTTGCTGAATTGAATAAAATCAAAAAAGAAAGAGCAATGGATCAAGCAAAAAAAGAAATTGAACGTAGGCAGGAAGAAGAACGTATTCGTATGGAAAATATTTTAAGTGGAAATCCTTTACTAACACATTATTCAGCGGGTACTGGTAAAAACGAGCTGAAAGTCAAACGACGATGGGATGACGACGTTGTGTTCAAAAATTGCGCTAGATCCGAACCTGATAGAAAGAATACTTTTATTAATGATTCATTAAGGTCTGAATTTCATAAGAAATTTATGGAAAAATATGTTAAGTAAAAACATTTTAGATTAAGTCAATTAGTTTAAGCCTACTTTACATGTTTACATTGTAATTACCATTAATTTTATTTTATTAATTAAAAAATGCATTTCACTGATTAAAAGTAATAAAACTAAACAAACGTTTTTTTGTTGGTTTTCCTTAATGCTTAAGAATAAAGTTATTGTAACACTCGTGTTTTGCGCTGATTTGTATAAATGGTGTATTGATGATTGCCTAAGTTACTGTAACATTCCTGAATTCCTCTTTTAAAATCAACGTAGTGGTGTTGACTTTGCTGAATTTTACTTAAAAACCTGCTTTGAGTCTTCAAGGCAACGCACACTACAAGAACATCAAGTAAATCAAACTGTGATGCACTAATGCTGGTTCTGTCTCAACTGTGTGCGCTGGTCAGTCTAATCAAGCGAATTGTTTACTATACTGAGTGTACTAATAAAAGTTTTGTTAAAAAAATTAATTAGTATACAACCAATAATAATAATTTCACACAAAATAGTAATGTAGTTAGGCAACTTATAACACATTTAAACAAAACAAAAAAAAATTGCAGAGCTTAGCTTTTATTAACAAATTTATTGAAACTATTTTGTAACTCTCACTCAGTATGCGTAAAGCAAGTTAAAGTTAAAGTCAACACGCTCAGCATCAGCATGAATTCTCCAGCATGCTCCTGCAGCTCAGTAATATTCTATCTCTTGTCCACACAACAAAACTCGTCCTAACTTTATATGATTTACTCTGTCATTTGCTTCTTGCGTTCATAGAGTGAGCTCGTGTCGTTTAATTTCATTGGTAACAACCGTAACAACTCACAGTTCGAGTCCGTGCGTCCTAGGGTGCGCGTCGCGCCACCAAACGTTTTAAAACTCCCTCAAAACTTTATCAAAATGTGTGCCATCATGTACAAATTAATAATGCTCTTGTGTTGTATAAACATACTCATGGTAGAGTGCGGAATACCAGCGGGAATTTACATTGACAACGGCCGTGACCAGACAATGCTGGAGCATGTCATGAATAATCAGGAGAAACATGAAGTGGAGCTGGAGATTTTACATCTTTTGGGGCTGCCGGCGCGACCGAGTCATCTTAGTGAGAAACAACTGTCGAAATCAGCACCCAAATTTCTCATGGATGTTTATCGCAGCTTACTTGAAAAAGAAAACGGGCGCGAGGAGAGGTCCGCTGATCTTAATCTCAGCGGTGAAGAACAACACGCTATTGACGAAAGTGATATCATCATGACATTTGATAGTATAAGTAAGATTTCAGTTGGTTTTATTAGAATTAAGTAATAATTAAGTATACATTTTTTTATTGTCATGATAAAGTTAAAAATAACTATTGCGTATTATTAAATTTATTAAATTTAGAGTTATAGAAAATTTGCATTTTGGTGTTGAGAAATTGAGGAGCTTATGTTCAACGTTCGTCGTTTGTTTATAATGTAACCAAACGCAACGCACACTTTGTTTATGATGCTGCTGTTTTGCTATTGGCTGCACTTTTTGTATATTGTTCTTCTTTAAATTTGACTATAAAAATTTAACAAACATTTAATTAAAACTGCAAAAAATTAAAATACTAAAGATTAAGAGCCTAACGTATATTTTGGGTTGCACATATCAAAAAAGTTAATCATTTATTAAATTATACACATTTTGTAAACATTTAGGTCATCACGTTGCGGGTGTACGTCATGAACGTGGAAAGAGGTTATGGTTTAACGTAACAGACGTTCCTATTGGTGAAGGAATCGTTGGGGCGGAGTTGCGCATTTTTCAAAATCAAAACTACACCAATAAAAAACCAAACGCAAAGTTTACCGTCACTGCCTACGAGTTAATTAACACGAATGATGGGTAACTACAACCTTTAATAATTTATTTTTATTTATTCATTTATTATTAAATAATTTAATTTACTCTTAAAAATGTCGTTTTATTTGATTGCATTGTTATGTTTTTAAAGCGAGCGTGAATTAGAATACATTACATCGATCAATACGACGGCTAGTTTTACTGGTTGGTTAGAATTGAATCTCACGAAATGCTTGACCACTTGGGTGGCGTTCCCAGACTCGAATAGAGGCATCTACCTGTCGGTGCACTCAGTCAATCGACCAGGTAAGTCGCTTAAGTTCCCTACCGCGTCGTTTCGGCGCTTGGTGCATTGGGAAACATCTAAATGCACTCCTTGAGTTGGAGTTTCTCTTGTTTTTGTTTTTCTTTTTACTACTTCCTTCTACTGTGTGTTTTATATACCTAGGTTTTTTGTCTTACTCGTGCAAAAGCACTTAACCGCACTGTAGGCGGTGAAAAGTCAATGAATGGGATGTTATCTTAACATTCTTTTTCAACTGATGTATTTCCGAGTAAATTACAGGTTAAAAGTAATACAAGCACCCCCGTAACTTAAGTGACTTGGACATATAAAAATAACAAGGGTTATTAAGACATCAATTTTGTTTTTGTGTATAGTTAGGTACAAATTTAATCTAGAATGTCGCATTTGTATTCGTAGGAAATTATTTTGACGTTTTTATTGATGACTAAGTTGTGATGAATGTAAATATAAAACTGATTTGAAAATGTGTTGTTTGGATGCTTTATTAATGAGTAGTTTTTTTTGTCGTAGTTTTAATGCGAACTATTGATTGAGTTCTGTTATTGTTTATTTAGCACATGAAGTACGACCTGAAGATATTGGTTTAGTCACTGTAAAAAGTGAAGATGAAACACAACCATTCATGGTGGCCTACCTTAAAAACAGCAATCAAGCTAGTACGGTGCGTGTGGCCAGAGACACAAGAAGAGTTAGAAAATCAGAATATCCTCAATTAATGCAAAATTACAAACATGGTATGTTTATTAAAGTTTTATATTTGTTACACATTTGATTGCTGTGATTATATTATATATTATTGTTGGTTCAGATACTTCAATTCAACCGGATTGGAGAAGTTGTCGAATTCAAAATCTTTACATTAGCTTTAAAGATCTTCAATGGCATGTAAGTAATTACCTAAGATTCGTTAAAACAAGTTGTGTCATTGTATTTAAATTTACAGGATTGGATTATTGCACCAGCAGGATATGAAGCATATTACTGTGCTGGTGAGTGCAACTTTCCGTTGAATAGTCATATGAACGCAACGAATCACGCCATTGTTCAAACGCTCGCCCATCTTGTGAATCCGCTGAAATTCCCGAAACCTTGTTGTGCACCCACGAAACTCAGCCCAATTTCAGTGTTATATCATTTGAACGACGCTAACGTGACACTGAAAAAATATAAGCGTATGGTTGTGAAAAGTTGTGGTTGTTTATAAACATTGTTAATGCGAAAGCTGCTTATATCGCTTTCACAAATCAATAGAAAATCAAAAACGTTAAACACAAATAATGTCGATAAAGTAGATTTACAACACAAACACTTTTAAAACAATTGCGTATGACTAAAATTTGCCGATTTGTTTTTAGTTAATGAAGAAATTGATTTGCCTGTATTTTATTTACAACGTAGAGTATGTTCTGTGTTTTGTACCTTACGTTTATTGTTCGGGACAGTGTCAAATGTCTATTTGTATATAGTATTGTAAGTTTTGTAAGTGCTTTTGGTGATTTTTACTATTATAATACTCATAATTGTTGTAAAAAGTTTTAAGAATCAGTATGAAACGAACTGAATACACAAGAATATTGTTTTAAAATTAATTAATAAATCCATAAAGAAAACTATAAATCAATTAATTTGTGTATTAATATCAATTTAATTTGTTTTATGCTGTCATTTGTTTTTAAATAACGCTTCGAGCACGCATGCGTTTAACGAATAGAGAATCGTAATGCGCATGCGTGTATGTTGTACTTCCTGGTAGTTCCGTAACATGCTACTGGTGGCGCTGACGCCCAGACGTCCTGCTGCTGTGGGTGAATTTAGTCAATTTGCAGAGCAAAATCGCGACTTGCGACACATTTTAAACAATCCGCACGTGCTAAATAATCATCTGATAACGCTGATTGTCCAACAACATGCCGGCTTGTTGACGCTTCATCTCTGTATTGCAAATCGCATGGTACAGACTCACCGGCGCGGCGCTCTGTACGTGCTTGGACGGCCTAACAAGTTGGTGGTTGCGATTTTTGACAATGTCAGCTCGGCACGTCTTGGCCGCGGACGAGAATCGACGTAGGACGGGCTATGACATTGTGGTGGTCGTTCCGCGAACATCTTAGGCAGAATCCGGTGAATGTGGGGTGTGCTAGTGAAGATTTTCACCAGCAAGCCGACCCAGGGCGAGGGCCAGCACGCCTCGACCCACAACGACATGGATCGCGCCGACGTCGCGCGCTCCTCTGACATGGACGTGCTCGAACAGGAGACCAAGCAGGTAATTCTGACACACATTTTAATACAATACACAAACCTCGCCCTTATCAGGCTTAGAAATAAAAATCACCGCTATATGTGCGTTTGTTTTTAGTCAGCCATTATAAAAAAAACGAGTATAAAATAAATATGTGCGTGAGTTAAACTGCAATTGTTTAAAAATCAATAGATTATTAACACTAGTGTAAATATGTGATACAATGTTAGATGACATAATTTATTACATTATTATAGTTGCACCATTGTTGATGCTGTATGAACATCAATAGTGTGACCTATATGTGTTTTAAACGAAATCTAAGAGTTGTTATCTCATAACTTATATTAAAAAACAAAAGTTTATACAACAAACTAGGTGTATTCTTAAATGTCAATAATAAAAATAACCAAACAACAAAAGGAAACTAAACAAATATTATTTTCGTAAAATATTTTAAGGTGTTTTTGGAGGTTAGGTTCCATCGCAATGATCAGCGAATGTTTCGTTTATTGCTCACACTCAGACACTCATATTCATGAGTCTCTAGCCTCAGAAGTTATATTCGGATAGATGAGTCATCCATTCGGAGGTGAAATTAATGTGATTTTATCCTGTGTGCGCGGGTGTCCAAGCACTTCACAAATTAATAATTTACAATCTAGCAATATTCATGTTTTGTCATTTGTTTTAACCAAAACCAATGTTTTAAAACCTTATACTGATGATTTGTTTTGTTTGTTTCAGGTGAGTTTATGCAGGCTTTGTGGATTAAATGCAAGTTAAGAGTTTTTGTGACAAATATGATACAAAAAAACAATGATAGATGGACTAATGACTTATTTGGATTTATGAGTTACAAACAAAACAACAACAGTAATATCAACTTACCAGTATGAGTTTTGACTTTAATAGGTAATTAAAGTCTTGGTAGTCCTTGATATTATTTTTTAGAACTACTTGCTTGGTTTACTTTTCTTGGTTTGTTAAGTAAGAATTAACTATCAAAATAACTTTTTCTTTTTATTAAGTTATTTGAATGAATGGTTAACTTTTTGTGGTTAAACCAAGGTGTAAGTTTTATTAATGAATATTGTTAAGGAATGACTCAGAGTATGTTTCAATATTTTGATCAAAAAGAACGTTTTTTTTCTTTGTTTAACGAATTGCATACCATATCCAGGCAAATCCTAATCTTTTGAGGTTAAAATAAACCTGAACATACAAATAGGTAATAATTTTTACCTGGTTTTGAGCAAATGTCACTCAACATCTTGAGATTTTACATGTCATTGTATTTTTGTCATGGCGTTGTAATACACATGTGCTTACACAAATAATCGAGTTCGTTCTATTTTGACGTAATCTTCCCAACAAATTGGGTATCGAACATATTTTACTAAAATTGTAGGGTACACATTGTGAAACAAATCTGTTTGGATTAGGGGAGACTTTAATTTGATCACAACGTGCGTGCTTCTCACGACTTTTGTTCCCTAACACTTTGGATGTACGTCTACAACGAGAAGTAGTCTATAATGCGGTTATATTCTGAGCTCTGCTACTTCTTTTCTCTTATTCTTCTTTACGCGAACTGTGTAGTAAGTTATAAAATATTTACGAGAGTAAAAGCTAAAAAGGGTTCTTGAATATACATTAAAGGACATAATATATCAAGATCGAAGTCATTTATTTCAATTCACGATTTTATACCCTAAAAATTCGCGAAGTTGCCTTGTTCTCGAAGATGTTATGGTTGCATATGTTAAAATCACGTTTAACTTGCATAAATAGGTGTTAATTTATGATTTAATATACAATTTTGTTAATTGTATATTTGATTAATATTTTATATGATAAGTATTTAAATAACTGTGAGTATTAAAATAAAATTTAATTAACTAAATTTGAATGAAAATTAAATTATATTTAACGTATTTCGATGGAAGTGTAAATTGGAAAATGTAAAAGGCTTTCGTCACATTTAATAATTAGGAACTTAACGCAAGCTTGGAGTGACTATTGATTTGTGTAGAAATTTATATTTGGTAAAACTCTTCAGCGAGTGATGTTTAATGTAATGTTGAGTATAGATAGTCAATGCGTCAACCGGTTATGGAATTTAAGTTGTAAAGCCAAGTATTAACTATTGGCATCTAGGTAATTTTCAATCGTTTATAAATTAAAATTCCGTTCCTATATATTTCGTATTCATATTACTTTACAGATTTATTATGGCTATCAACTAACTATTAAATGATTTTAAGAGACTTAGACTTTCTCTTCAATCGCACGAATATTTTTATTTTAATTCAATAGATTGAAAACAGAACAAATCACATATGAAATGAAAAGTCTTATTTGGTTTAGTTATTTGTTATGTGTTAGTTTTTTTTACAATTTTCTTTTTGGAAAGAGATTAATCACAGGATATTTGCAGTGACATACATTAAAATATTTAAATAAACTCTCCTGCAGTTTAAGTCATATTACGATATGCGTCCTTATTTGTTTATTTATAAATTTAATTTGTTTATTTAATGTTTACATATTGAATGTAAATTACAATTGTGTAAAGTGCTTAGACTGTTTTCCGTTTTAGCTTCAAATAGGATTAACTTAAATTAAGTGTGGTTTTATTAGGTTTAGTTTACCAATAATTAACATTTTTTTGTAAACTACAACTTGGATAACGAAATCAGTAGTTTACTTAAAATTGCTCACATCAACTTGTAGACAATCGATATAAATGCCGACACGTTGGCGGCAAGTTTACGAGTTCATATCACTCATAGACTCCTCGATGAAACGTTTATTTGTTTCTTTGCGACAGTTAAGGATGATCATGGCAATGAATGGAGTGTTCAATAAACACGTTTTTATCTTTATATCTTCAGTTATGTTTTGATTAAATTTTTATCTAATTAAATGTAGAAAATATTGCTAGGAATAGAATTTATATTTAAAAGTTGTTAAGTTTTATATTTTTTTGTAGTAAAAATTGTATTTATTTAACACATTTTTGAAATTATGTTTATTATCATACATTTAGTGTACATAATTTTGTCCCCAAATATTATTTTTAGTTAGATTTTAGACAGAAAATATTGAATATTTACGGAGTTAGATCTTTTATTGCTTTATTTTATGGCATTGTTTTGACTGAAATCCGACTTTTCAAGTATTATTACGCCCAAAACAAATAAATTATTCTATGTATTGTTTAACATTCACAAAACTTTTTAGTTGTTTGTCTTGTAAATAATTTGTATAATGCGCATAATGTCATAGTATTAATCACAGTTGCAATTTTCACACAATGCATTACATTTTTTAAGTTTAAACAAACGTTTTTCACATTACGCTTTAAGTTATGCCAGGACGACATTTTAAATATTAAATATTAAATCTGACACTGACAAATACACGGAGAGAGTGTTGCTGAATACATTGAAACTACGCAATGGGTAGTAAATGAAGTCAACGTTGGCGTTATAAATTTAGATGATTATGTCATTGAGAGCCATCGTCGTTAGTTTTGCGTGTGTAGTTTATGTCGTTTGAGCTTCAAAGGCCTCACCTCAACTAGTCTACTTTAATGAAAATGAGAATGTAATAAATAATAATATACATTTTATGTACTATTTAATTTTTATTCTTAAGAAAATTTAGTTTTCAATTTAAATCTGTGGTATTGATTAATAAGCGTGAATTGGTTTTGTTTAATGTTACTTTGCTTAACTTAAGTTGATTTAGTTGAGATCAGAGATCGGTTGTTTTAATTGTTCAGTTGAAAACCGTTCAATTTAATCAATTCTGTACTTTTGTAGCGTTATTGCTGTTATAGGTTAGGTTTGTTTATGTAACGTTATAGTCGTCAAGGAAATGTATTCCTGTTCCCCTCGTCGTGTAAGGCGCGTAAATCGACTGTGCGAATTGCATTTCCTTATCGTTGCATTTCACACAGTTCTCAGGAATTATTGTTATGCGAAATGTGTTTAAATCGACCAAAACTATTAAGTTTAATGATGATTATTGTGATTTTTCTTGATTACGTCGCTAGTTTTAATCAAGAAAAACATACAAATCTTCTTTAAAAAAAAATTAAATTTTAGTACCTACTAATGAATTGTAAAATGTTTACAGTTTAAGTATTTGTATCATCTATCTTGTATTTGTCCAAATTGTTTCATTTTGTTTTGCTGTGGTTTATGTTATGTTTGGTGTTGGCTGCACCTCGAGGTGTAATCTACGAATAAACGAATAATCTCGACATTAGTTCTGAAACCGGCCAGCCTATGGTGTGTGGGCTTCGCAATTGCTTCATTCTAATCACTTTATTCCATCAGAATTATTGCATTGCAAGGCGGTACGGTACAGCGCCGCGAACAGCATAACATCCTAACAACATTACTAATACCAATGTGAAGAAGTGCGAGTTTCAGCTCCCACTGGTTTTGGCCACTTGGGAGTGCAAGCCAAGTCGTTGAGTACTGAGGAGGTACTATATAAGTGTTATTGCTATTGATTACTGGTATCTCACGATTAAACCTAGTTGAACCTTTAAATCAATCCAATTGTCCGAATTCTCACAAACCAATACTAAAGTTAATCAAAATTTGCTATTACTGTGATAATTTATATGGAAAATGCAATATTGTTGGGAAATGGTTCAGATTTTTCTGAGGTTATGGTTTGATAACTTTAACATTTATTTAAAAATAGAATTAAGTTGGTGTAAGGGGTCAGACCACTCTAGAATTTTCATAAAATCAATTTTTTTTTGATTTTGATTGAACACTAGAATCATTAAACGATTATGCTGCTTAATTTATAGGAAAAAAAATAATTTTAAAAGATTCAATTGTTGATTTTACTGCTACTTCTACTAATGGTATGTAAATTGTTTTATATTAAAGTTTAATTCTTTGGTTATTTCGAAATAATATACAAAAACAAAATTTTTGATATGAAATAAAATATCTTCAAGATATGTTCAACAATTACACACCTTCATTTTTGGCAATTAAATAAAAATTACAGACCAAACGAGTAAAGAGTAACTTGAAACTTATAACGACAACAACTTTACCAAAGAACCAGACCACTCTTCTTTAATACTCGAATCTTGTCTCGCATCATAACATCATTAATCGCATGAATTTCTAACAACTACCTACATTTACATGTATATACAACGATAAATTTCTTTTATGGATGATGGTACCGAGTCGCACAGTATCAAATGGGAAATTCACACTTAAACATTAGCAGAGTTTCATGCTTTCAAAAACAATTTAAACTATTAATGTATTAGTTGTGCAAGTACTTATATGACTTACATCTTGAGTTGCTTAAGTTTTCACTAAGTGATTTTCACACAAAGTTTTTTAAACTGATTAAGATGCAAGATTGTAAAATTACATATTAATTTGATTATCAATTTTCCAGGTGATGATTTTACAAAGTTTCTCAAACGAAAAACATTACTCAATATTCTTGTATGAGTAAAATGTAAATGACATGTTGTGAGTGTTTTATTTTAATCTAACTGTTACGTGAGATACCCGGGAATGTGCTAACAGACGAAACAAACACAAACTTTTGTGATGTTAACAAAGAATGAAAAGAAGAAGACACGGACAAGTTGAGATGTTAGTTGGCAGTTGGAACCGTTGCAAGTTGCAACGGACTGTTGAAACTGCAACACGCGCTACGGAACTTTAGTTGTTTTGCAAGTTCGGTTGAATGAAAGCTAGTGCTTGTTCTTCTTTGATAAGTTTTCTTCATGGGGTTTGAATTTGTGAGTTATATTATGGATAGCAATGGAAAGTTGGAAAATGTCCAATGGTAATGTTGTAACTCAGAAGAGACTATGATAGAATGAGTGCCAAAAGTAATGCCAAGTTTATATCTGTACAATATACTAACATTTATTTGTTATTAAGTTTCTTATAATTTAGAATATAAAATTCTAAACTGTGTAATTTCTATGATCATCCCGCATGGTCCATAAAAAGACATTACATTGTTTCTCTTGTTCGTTTTTTAAGAAAATTCATGGCGTGTATAATCTTACAAAATATAGCTTAACATAACAAGCAGACAAATTATAAATGATTCATACATATATTGAACAAATATACTAGCCGATTAAACGTTTAAACTCTATTATGTGTTTCAGGTCCTGTGGTTGTCAGTTGAGAGTGGGAATTGTCTATAGACTCATGTCCTCTTGTTTTATGTAAATTGAGATTAGGTCATAACTTTGGGCACTGACCAATTACAAATAAAGTGAAATTTGGATAAGAAATGAAATGCTGCCTTACTAACTACTATACATCAGGTACTTAGCGTGAAACAGATTAGTCATTAGATTCGGTAACAAGGTATAAGTGACAATAGTGCAGTTGTGTACGTAACTAATTTCACGATGGGATATTATTCTTGTTTTGATTATTTTCTACATTCCTGGTTGTAAATCAATAATTCAATTTTTTTGCTCATACTTTATTTTTTATCGAAAACCCAACCCTTAAATGTATTTCTTTAATTTCTGACTTTTATCTTATTTCCTATGTTTGGCGATCTTTGATAACAAGAGGTGTATAGGACTAATACGGCTTTGAATACACAAAGAGAATAAAAATAACAGTCATTAGGGTTAACATGTAAATCGATAACAAAAAACAACGATACAAAACGCTGTGTATTCAAACAATTTAATCCCATAAGACAAAATCAATTTTATGTACTATATTTCATTCACCTTAATACAGGGTGCAACTAGAATTATGTTTTTTGTTCATAATAACACGAAGATCCTAATTTTTAATAACAATGTTATTAATTATATACTTTTTTCAACATTTATAGTAGCAATATGTCTGATAGGACTCACTAGTTTTGCTAGAATCGAAAAAGTTTCAATGTAAGTTTATTTTCCATTGCTAGTTTTTAACAAAAAATCACAAAAAACTGTTTCTAATAAGAATATCAAGAATTGTTATATACCTATAAAAGGTGCTTGTTACACTTATTTCAACATTTTATCACTTTAATATTTTCTGATAAGACGCATCCATTTTGCTAGATGGCAAAAATTACAAGTTAATTAAGCTCAATTTATTTCACCATGTTTTATGATGTAGTTAGATGGTATTCTTACCAAAGATTCATTCATTAAATCAAGAAAAAATAATAATTGCAGAAATGTTGAAAACTTTTAAAAGCTTATTTTCTTCACACTTCAATGATTTTTCTACATTTTAATTGTAAATTTACATCAAATCTAAATAGGAGCGCGTTCGGGCATTAGTACATCATGCCTTAAGTCCCTTCCTATTTTTATTAACATAAAACTCGGAGTCTCAGGTCTTCAAACAATTGCTTTGCCTACCTATAATGCTTGAATATATTATTGAATACATCCAATTACATTTTAACATTCTAGAAACCAACCAAGTAAAGCAAAGATACAAAAGTGTAGAAATAAGAATATATTTTCTGGTATGCGATGGTATATTGTGGTATGATGTGGTGTGGTGGGCATGACTCGGTCTTGGAAACTCGGATCTGGTGAGTCCGACGAATTCAGACGGCATTCATACAAGCGCGAGTTCATGCGTCGCATTGCTCGCGTGTAGTTTGTCGGTAGTTGTTCGTGGCTTAATGACCGCGAGTCATGGATGCCACAAGTTGATTCCGCGCGTTAGTTGATTGTTGATTTGTGCCATCCGCTTTATACAATAAATAAAACGCAACTCTTAAATTATAGTTACAACAATTATTAAAAAAATTGAAAGTGTTTTCTAGTAATTTCTATGCTAATTATTGGTATCATTGGTGGTGAGATGATGACAGTGCTTTGAGTGATTAATCAATGTGCATCGAAACTAGTTCACCATTGCCATCACATTGCCACCTGCATGGGATTATGAAATATTTAGTGACATCGTTTAATTTTTGTTTTTGATGGATTGAATTTGTTAATAACATGGTGCTCACGGTTGCGACAGTCAGTTCATTGTCGAGTTGCTATCAGGATGGGGTTTACTATAAAGGTCAAGAGGGACAGGGAGTTGGGGTTGTTTCATATACTGTAAGTTTAAGTTGCTTAAAGGAAATTGTTATTTATACAAAGATAAACCTAACTTTAGAAGTTATTTCTTTGTATTTTGGTAATTTATTTGCGCACTAAACCTACATAATCCTAACAATCTAAACTTTTTGTTATTAAAAGTGTTCTTCGAAATTGTTTTCCGATTGTTTGCTTTTGGTTTGCTGAGGGTTTTATGCCTTTAATGGAAAAACTCAGGAAGTTTTCGCCAAGTTTAGGCCAAAACAAGAAACCTCTTACGTGATTAGCATTCTTATTACTCCAACTAGTCCTAAAGCTTTAAAACTAATTAAAAATTAACATTTTATCTTGTTTCTAATTTAAGCTGAACACAACACTAACAACAAATTTTCCGAGAAAATAATTTCAATGTTAAACTTTTATACTTTAATTGTTCATTTTATTATTTACATTACGATTCATTTTTTTTTTCAAATTCAATTTATTATTACACAAACAAACATTAGCAACACATCTAATAAACTAGTTTATTATAGTTTAGTTTTGTAGTATTAGATCTAGACGTATTATTGTTAGGTGTTTGAACTCTAAATTTTTTCACGTCACGCGCTACAATAGTGTTGTTTGTAATTGTTTGCATTCAAACTCATGTTTCAAACTTAACTTAAACGTCTTCCTACATTTTGCTGAATCGACTGATTCAATGTGTTCCTACTTCGACAAAACTTTAAACAACAACATCTTTTCCCGTTTTTAATTTTCAACACTTAACTTTGAAAGAATGGTAACATTTTAAAAGATTCCCACCATATCAGCATAACAATCATCTTATTCGTACATATTTGCTACACAGATTTTAAATTTTAAACTAAACATAAGAAAACAAAAATGCTTGAATCTAAATCTAAAGATTTTACTTTAAAAAATACACTGTTTTAACTAAAAAAATAAAATATTCAGTCTTTTGGATTCATTTCTGACGAATATTATTCATTCATTTATAAATATGAAGCGTAAGAATGAAACACAACAACGTCGATGTAATTTACAAAATGAATACACAGCAATACACTAAACGTAGAATTATAAATTATGAATCAGAATAAAAATAGGAATAAGCAGCGGTACATTTTTAATTAATTAAAAAACTTGAGCTGATAATCACACGAAATCACTTGTTAGCGCTCTTCGCTGAGCTTTTTCTACTGCATGATTAAATTCGTATCAAGCATATTCTCAACTTATACCAAGCTAAACAAAGTGAAATAAAGTTAAACAACACTAAATCTAAATTAAACAAAAAACTCATAAAATTTAAAGTATGAACGTATTAACTTATGAATGTTGAACTTGTAAAATCACAAATCATTAAGTCACATCTATATGGAATTTAAAATTACATGTTTTATGACCGTAATGGCAGTAATTTAAGAATTTTATTTGTTTTGTTTCGTTGTTTCAACGAGTGCAGTCGGTAAATGTTAGTTGCGTTTAGTACGAAGAAATGATATAAATTCTTACAACAAAAATGAGAAACCACCGAGGCGAAAATTGCGATTTCCTGTCCAAGAATATACACCATTACTATACCAAATACCAAAGAAAAAGGAAGTGTGATTCACGATGAACATTATTAGCAACAAGCACCTGTAGAGTTTGTACCGAAGTATGGTTCTATAATTGGGCAAAATGATGTTGTTATAGATAAATTATACGAAATACAATTTTTATATTTTAGTTAAGTTTTTGGAATTATAACATAATATACCAATAAATATAGAATTTAATTCAGTTTATTTTCATTACTTATTAAATTACCAAGGTATTTTGGTGATTCACAAGTAAATTATTAATTGTTTGAAATTTTTAGATTTGTTAACCAATACTTTGGACTAGTGGTTTCCAAACTTGATGTTAGTACGTCTCCCTTAAAAATATTAAATCATTTGGCATTTGGAAAATTGTTCACTGTGACTAATTTTCGCGCCTTCCAGTTTGGAACTGGGAACTGCTTCAAAATTATAACATATAGTATGTTTTTTGATTTATGGTAAAAAATTTGTTTTTAAAGATTCAATTGTTGATCTTGCCACGGCGTCCAGCTATAGGATCTTTCAAATAGCGGGCATTCAAACTTCAAACGCGTTTATCACAATACTGCATTTTTTTAAGTTGGATATATCTTGAAATACAGTAGAATCCGTTTATTATGATTCCGTCTATATTGACCACCAGGTATTATGACGTAATTACACCACTAAGTTTGGTTTTCATATAAAATTCTTTATAAAAAAAGTCGGATATAAAGACTTACAGTGACATATCGCTTATTATGATCCATTTTTAATAAATTATGTTTGGTTGGTCATTATAACCGGACATGATTCTTTACACCTCCGGTAATGTTCGTTGATTCCCGATGACGATCGGGAATATCGTACAAAACATTTGTGCTTAGGAACAACTCGAAAGTGATAGGGAAGAGGAAGTCGAGGTAGCAACATTACTTACCGCAGAAGAGGCATTAAAAGCTGCATAATTATTATCACGATTTGTTCACAGCAATATTGAAAATGATAATTTGACCATAGCTATGTCTATACACATTAGTATTTGAGACTGTTTTTGCAATAAAATGAAAAAACAAAGGCAGACAGATTACTTACAGTAAAAAATACACCTGTATGTGTTATAATGTGCTGATTACGTGCAATTTTGATTTTGATTTAATATGTATGTATACATATATAATTACTATGTTTTTGTATTAAAATACTTAAGTACATATGTACATAAAAATGGTTTTTCATTTCACAAAACGCTTTGTATGACGTCAGCTTATTATGTGTTTACGTGTTTGTCAGTTCTCTACGATGACATTATAAGCGGACTCTACTGTATACATATAGAAGTACGTTGGATTTTGTATTTATTAGTATTATTATGTTTATAACGTATCAACTGTTATAGTTATTATGATTTTGTATTTATATTAAATAGTTTATTTGCAATTAACAATTATCTGACATTTTTTAGGCACGTTTTTCTCTTTTTACTTTAGAAGTATGCCATTTAGCCCAAAATCGTACAAATCCTTCTTACGTTTATTGCAGTTATAATATAATCAAAAAAATGATTGGTTTATATGGATAAAATAATTGAAAAAGCGCCATTTTGAAATAAATCGCTTTAACAAAATGATTGTAATTAGTCACTAACGTATACCTCTTATAAAATAAGGTTAATATTATTTTGTTTTACTTTGTAGTATTTAAAAAAAAAACATATTTTTGTGGCCTCTAACGGGTTATGCCACTAAGAAACGATGGGTTATATTTGCTCTCAAATCTCTCATAACCTGTAAATTAAGTCAGCTATTATATATAATCAGAATCTAGCGATATTATACATATCCTATTTCAGTATCTAACACGAACGAAATGTTAAACATTTCCATTTCTAGTGAACAACTAATTATTGCATGTAGCAATATATTCACTGACGAGTATGTCGCGCATGCGTACATAACTTGCTATAATATAACACGAGGACGTAACATAACATAATTACAGTTTGACACGTTTAGAACGTTTAACAATATTTGAGGTATACTGTAAGAAGTTTTAGTTATTGTTGAGTTTAAATTAAAGTCTTGAAAAGTTTTAATTTTTTTTTTATTCGTTTGTTAACGTTACGCAAGTCAAATACAAAGTGCGCGCACATTTGACGTAATAATGTCAACAGGCGTTGGCGTTAATTCGGAATTTCGTACCTACACTAACCGCATATATATATTTTTTTTTGGAGTGCTCTCCCCAAATTTGGCGCAGCATCTGGAGGCGTTGATCATATGCGCACGCAACCCAACACAACACAATCGTAAAATGAAATAACCAATACTTGCAATACTTGTATAATGTATGTTTAATATTATAAGAGAATTAGCGACGCAATAATACATGGAGTGATTGAGAAAGACAATCATATGCAAGTTGTAATAGTCCTGAGTGATACTCGCAATACTCATAATCTTTGTAATACAGCACAACATTTCCACATTACATAAAATTGACATAAAATCTTAAACTTTGAGAGTTGCGTTATGTTATGTTGGGAATAAATAAATACAATTGATTGGTGGAAATCCTGTGTAGAATGAATAGTGTAAATGAGCTGATCTGAGTTGCATGCCTGATGCAAACTTTATTTGCAATATGTTAATGTTGGTTAATGATATGCAAAATGGTGCGATGCGCGTAGGAAGCAACGCCTAATGTTTGATTCGATTGGTATTTCATTATTATTATTATAAATCATAACGTTGTGAGCTTGTGTGTTGGTGTGTAAATGTTATAAACTAGAATCCCGTAAATTGTTGTGTATTGAGACTGAGAGTAAAAAATAGGTTAGAATTATGAATACAAACATATTACGTTTTCAAACATCTGGTTGATAAACACGGAAATTGTGGGTGCCGCGAAACTATTCAAGGGGCGGGACGCAAACCCCTGATACTTTTGAAAATTTCTAAGCCATAGGAAAAAGTTTAAGAAGTCTTGATTTAAACAACAACAAACAGGGATAATTTCAAAAGGAAAAATAGAATGAAGATTTAATGTACTTGTTGTTAATGTTAATCAATCATTTATTATAATTGATGTGTTTTTCTGTACTGTTTTGTTTAAATATTTAAATGTAAGGAATGTGCGCGGGTGTTTAAATTTAAGTATAACGCTAACCCCCACAAATTAGTCGTGATTTATTTTCTTTGATAAATTTCTTGGTTTGTTAATTTGGTATCTGAATGTTCAAAATAACAAATTTGCATAAAAATGTTTATGTAAATTCTGCAAACATTTTATTTTTTAATAATTTCTGAAATTTTAACAATAATTGCGGGTTTGACTTTGTGGCGAATTTTGTTTTAGGTTTATAGAACACAATTTTTATTAAGTGTTGATCTCGTTAAAATTCTTTGATGTAACAGGGAAATATATTGTTTTCAAATTAACCCGGGGCCACATTAGTGAATGTGCTAGAAATATTGATAGTTCTCACATCTTTGAATGGATTAAAACTTCTGCATTTCATACATGAGTGAAATTGAGCCAAAAATGAAAGGCAAACAACGAATATTCTACCAACAACAATCATTTTTAATTTAAAAAAATGTAATTCACAACAAGACATAATATGTTCCTTTTGTGGATGAATTAATTAATTTTATTTAGTTTATTTATATAAGTTAATTTAAATTTGAACACTCATAAAATACGTAAAAAGCATTAATCATTTATTTTTTACGTATTCCGATTCAGTCGTATTTATTTTATTTATTTCAGAGTTGATTCCGTTTTCATTTTTATTACATTCGTCGATTTATATAGTTTTGAATTGATGGCGTGCTGTCGAGTAGCGTAAAATCGTCAGAATATTGTCGCTTGTATTGATATAACTTGGCAATTTTAATAATAGGATATATAACCGAATATAAATATAAACTACTAAAACTACTCAATAAATTGATGTAAATAAGGCAATAAAATTTTGTACAGTTGGGCAAATAAAATAAAAACGGATGAATTTTGAGGCAAAAATTCATTTTGATTACTTGTTCAAATGTTTTATTTTAAAATTTTAGTAATAATTATATTCAGACAAGCACTCAAAAGTATTCTTTGAATTCATAACAAAATATTCACATTTTTATTCTTTCAAAATCAAAACTTTCAATGAAATACTACAAGATTAAAAAAAATGAGGTGTTATTTTATATATATATATAAGTTTTCATGAATATAAAACATTTTATCGTGATTTGGTAATAAAAAAATTTGCAAAAATGTTATTTAGTATTTGTGTAATGTTGTGTTGTGTATCATGCATTCTCAGAACCTATTTTTTTCTTCTTTTTTTTTTAACGGGGAGTATGGTTTGGTCGTATTTGTAGGTTACAGGGTACTCGTACTTCAATATAGTTAGTCATTGTGCATGTACTTACAAATTGTGCGATATTCCTCTCCTATCCTGCCATTACGAACGTCCCTATGCGTGGCCTACTTTTTTTGCGGTGCTGTAGTGGCTCTCATCCGACATGCGATAGTCACCATCCCATTTCATTTTCCTTTTTATTCATCGATTTTCTCCAACCGCTGTGCGAAAATTCGTCATTAAAATTTTCACAAACATTCACCTATATTCTTACTATTTATTAAAAATAAATTTCTTGATAGATTTACCAAAAGTTTATAACATTTTATTAACATTTGATGTAGATTTTTCCTTTTTTTAATTCAAAGGTTTGTGCAACATTTTGTATAGCAATTACATTAAAAAGTTTAGCTGGATCTCACATCCTTTGGGCATCATTCACATAATACATTCGTCGATTTAGTGACAGCGTTCAAATTAAAATTTATATTCTACATGAATATTTTCTGATCGTGAATGACTTACATGTTGTCTTCAATAACTTCAAGTGCATGTTGCGCATGTTCTTGAATTACAACTCTACCAAGTCATTAATATCCTGTCGATGTTAATAAATGTTGTAACTTTTATTGTGTTAAGAAATACTAGGAAGTAAACTCCATAAAATTAAATTTTTGTGGTTTTTGATTAAGTTCAATAAAATGCAATTGCATTCTGAAAACAAATTTAATCTCCGGTATTGAAATTGAATGTGAGTGTACCAAAACGCATTACGCACAGTTTTAATCTTATGTCTTATGGGTAATTTTTTCTTTTACTTGATTTTTGAAACTGTTTTTCTTTCTATGTTTTGCTGGTAAAATGTGTTAGCGTGTGGTTGTGTCGCCATAATGCGTAACTTTATTCATTCATGGCGCTGATGCCGCCTACGGTTGATTGAATGGCTGGCACAACAAAAAAATCTAATAATTTGTCGACCTTCACGCTAGAACAGACGGGCAGACTTGCTCGAGCGTTTTGAGTCGGTACACGAGCAGGAGATGTTACGAGTTACGAACGCGAGCTGCGAAGGTTCTCGCAGGCGTGCAGAGTTAGCGGTTTTCCTGCTCACAGTGCGCACGTATATGGTTAATGAGGAGTAATAAGGACTTTGGCTGCTCATTTTGATTCATTACTAAATTGCTACCTACCTACTACCGCGATTCAACGCAATGTTCAGATTGTATTTTAATGTATTAAAAGTGCTTTTGACTTTTTGATATATATTTATTTACGATTTTAACAGAAAAAAATAACAAGTTTAGAGTTTTGTGCGTTTTTATGTTAAAAATCTTAATTCTGATCATACTTCAAATTGACTTAAATTCATAGTTTTGCGACTCTAACAAAACTGGTGCGTTATATACAAAAACGTTACTATGATAAATTGTAGAAAATACATAAAGAACATTTTAAACTTTTTAATATTTTTATTGGAAGTAATAGTTTTGTGAAGTTTTATTACAAAGTGGGTGACAACCGAAATTGGTTTCAAGTTGTAAATTTTCATTGACTTAATTTCGTTCTTTTAGTTTTTCCTATGATTTCGTGATTTTGCGTTGAATCTCATAAGGAGCTACAAGGCTAAATAAACTTAATAAACAAAGCAATCATTCGTAACAATAATTAAATTCAATTTCAATTTATTTGTCTTTATCCTTGTATTGCACACGACTTTTTCTAAATTCATCTTTCAATCTGATAAATCTTTTTACGTTTCTCCTTTTCTTTTCAATTTGATCTCGTCTCATAATATACAAAATCCACGTGTTTATTTATGTTTATTGCTTATTTGTAAAAAATATGTAAGTTGTCTGTTTGTGTGTTTATTATAATAAATTTATGGCAAAGAATAAAAATGCAAACGACATTGAAGCTCTATTTTTGATAAAACTGTGTCACACATAATTTCTGCGCATACTAAAACATAATTGAAAAACATTAGAAAATCAATTCATTTGTGCATATAATTTATAGTTTATACTTATACAGTTTATATGTTTAAGATGTAAGTCACACAGAACAAATGTTGATCCACTTAAATGCTACGACTATACATCACATATGATCTCATTCATAATGAACTTAATGAATATATGGCAATATGTCTATGAACACTAGAACATAATAAAAATGATTGTTGTGCAAAAATTTATGTTTCCTGATAAAGGCAGTACTAGACTTACTTTCAAGAACAAAATAATTTATTTGTGATTTATTTAAATGTAGTTGAAAATATTTAATGAATTGAACAAGGGTCAAGGTTTTATTTAAAATATTTATTATACAAATAAATTAAATTTTTGCTTTTATTTATTTTACTAGTAATACCATTGTGTATTGAATGACTAACGTTAGGCAATTAGACAATTTGTAGATTTGTAGATTTACGAGCATTGCTAGTATTTTAGAGATGCGCGATGTGTGCAATAACAGAGTTTATAAATCACGTCGAGTCGGGACTTACTCGTATGGAAGGATTACGTCTGCTTCCTCGCTTCCGCGCTTTCAGTAAACTGGAGTCTGAACACATCTGCTTGGTAAGAAACGCCAGCCACAAGAATCAACCAACAGAGCTATGGAGTCAACCAGAGCAAAGAAAGCAAGGCTCAGGAGAAATATGCTCTACAATCCCAGGTTTAATATACTTACTAAAAGAATCAAGACAAACGAAGAAAAACGGATAAAAAACTTCAAAAACACATGAAACGCAAGTGTTACGCCATTACATATGATTTATTCTGAACTATTTTAACCGAATGTTACAAATTTATTTACATTCAATCATTTTTTAAGTTAATAATAACTCTAGAATTTTCATAAAATCAATTTTTCTTAAACAATACAATAAAAGTCGTAAAAATATTATGCCGTTTGGTTTATAGGTTTAATTGGTTTATTTAGTTTAATTTTAAAAAGTTTTACTGATAAGCTGTTGCCTGGCCTTGGACCCTGAAAAAATTACTCGCCATCGCAAAAACGCTATAAGGCCGCCATTTTGAAATAACTTGCTACAAATAAAATTGTAATTAGCCACTAACTTTTATAATAAAATCACGCTACATTATTTATTTTATTTTGTAATATTTCTTTAAAAAAATAAAAAAACTGTTTTTTTGGCCTCTAGAGTGGCCGAACCTCTTAACTTTGCTGTTATTTTAATTCAATAAACTTGTACTCATTTTGATTGCATCTTTCATTAAACTTGATTCCGTTTGGAATTTATATAAACGGTGCATATTTGATTAAGTTAGTGTTTTACACATGCGTTGTTCATATTCTGCATTGCTTGCATTAGTCATATTTCTTGCTCTTAAATGTGATGTTCACCTTGTTTAAAATTGAAACTATGTAAGTGAGTGAGTTTTCTAACCATCAAGGAAACAATGAACTTTTAATCAACACTTATTCTTCCAATTGAATTATAATCATCAGCGCACCTAATTTATTTCGCGTATGCGTGAATAATGTCCATATTGCATGTATACGTGTAATTACCAATAAGCCTCACTATCATAGCCGCGGTTGCACGTGCGCTTGAAAATTTGCACATTCTTAATCTTAATCTTAATTTATAGAATAGATATTGTATCAAGATTAAATTTCAGCACAAAGATTTTTGCGCAATGAAGCAGAAAGTGTTGTAGTGATAAATTGTTAGATTCCGTTCGTAAGATGTAAGATTCACGATCTTTAAAAAATCTGGCATCAAACATTATTTGAAGTTATAATTGTCATTTTTTATTAGGGAAAAATATTGCATAAATACGCAATTTGATTTTTATTCTTTAGAAATATAGTTCCACCGCGGCTTTAACCTCAAAACATTTTACGTCACGTGATTAGATTTAGTAATTCTTATTATATGTGTTTTGGATTATATATCTTGTCCTATCGTTGGGACTATTCTCAAAATGTTATTCAATCCTTGTGAAAAAAATATCACGAGCTTTCTAGTGCGTTTATTCTGAATCCTACCCTAAACTTCCTTGATATTTGCTGTATTGTGTAAACAATCCAGGAACAGAAACCTTGTCTTTGTTTGTATAGCAATTTCGTTAGTCATTTGTTTCTCCCTTAAACAAGAAATATAACGAGTGTATAAACAAAATCAATACATTATTTATTTTCTGTTTTTTTTTAAATGTTGGAAATCACTGAAACTTTCACTAATCACTCAAAATCTATATTTAAATTATATACAGTAAAGAACGAGATCGCGTACAAGATTGGAATGTTTTTTTGTGTATTTGTTGTTAGGCCGAACATGACTTTTGAAACAAATATGAAACAAACGAATTCTATTGAATTGCGTTGAGAGAACGCCTTCAGATTACATTTTCCAACTTGTACGATATGTACAATCCACCCGATTGATTGTGAAGTTGTTCCTATGTATTGTACATGTACCTGCATGTATGTAGCAAATATTCAATTGCGAACGGAAAACAAGAAACGCAATTGTTTGTTGTTGGGCTAAAGCGACGCGCCAAAACCAAAGAAAGTAACTTTCAGCTTTGCTGAGTGACCTCTTTCGAAACAATGCGCACACACTCCCAACGTACTTACGACTCGCTTGTGCGCATTCCAAGAGTTTGTGCACTTACCTACAGCGACGATTTAATATTCGTAATTTTAACGCAAATAAAAAATGTAAATTATTGAGCTTTGACGGCGCACGGCAATTTTAATCTGTGGCATTCAAGCATGTAGAGTACTTAGAGGTTTCGATGCTTGCCAAGTATAAATAAATATAATAAAACAAAATCACGACTGCATGCTTTGACTCAGAATACTTATAATTTACAACTCAGTTTTAAACTTAGATTTAGCGACTATTTACTTTTGCATTTGCAGTTTGGACATTTTCCGGGTATAAAATAATTCTCTATAATTAAATATTTTATTTCAACAGTTTTTTTATAATAATTTACCTAGCTCATTTAAGGTTATTATGAGTTAATTAAGAGTTAAAAGTTAGGTTATAATATTAATCTTTGACTTGGTAACATCTAACATTTCAGTTGAATAATATTAATATTTAAAATTATCTGCGTTGGTAACTCGTGTTCCAATTACAAGAAGTCGGTGCACCTGCGAGAATAGACAACATATTTACGTTGGCTGTGCACACGCTTCGTTTTTGTTTTTTTTTCTGCCCGGTAAAATGCTATTTTGTGCTCGACTACTTACTCGTGCATTGCTCGCGGGTTATTTATTGCCGACATTGCGAGCTGCAATGCAGAAATTACGCTTAATTAATGCGTTTATGGATTGCATTCCATGTTACATTAAATAGTAGTTCAAAATGGCGCTGATATTGAACATGCGCATGCGTTAACATAAAACATTAACAACACAATACTAAAATTGTTTTTTTAAAGTTTGCGTAGGTATTTAAAACTAAGGTCGCATGGTTATATAGCATCGTATGATTGGTTATGGGTTATAGCGGAAATTTTATTCAAATTTGTGTCAACACACCGGTGAAAATTACAGAAGTTATGTGTCTTTCTTGTTGGCTGTTGTGTTATGTCCGTTCATATTTCTGAATTCCGTGCGTTGCATTCGGCGCTGAGTTGGAGATGTGTAATTTTGTGGAAAGGAATGCAGCGTGATTTTCTTTGGCTTTGGTTGGTTCTTCTCGCGTGGTGCTTAACGGCGCACACGCGGAAACGACTCGTGAAAGCAACGCAAAGCAAAGCAAACCATCTCACTATGCGTTACTTACTTCCACGAATGGACGGACGCACGAGCGCACGTTCGAAAATGAAAACCGAACAAATTACATTTTACAAACCCACACGATACATACCTTGGTTAAGTTTCTCACTTCCAAATTCCGAACAAATCAAAAAACAAAACAAAATATTTTCTAACAGTTACCACAAATTTTAAGTAGGCAACTTGATATTTTGCCCAATTTTGTGGTTACAAGAACTTGTAAACAAGAAATCTGTAATACCGACATTGAACAAAAGCATTCGACAAATATTTTAAATTGCCTTACAAGATGATATTGCGAAAACTAAACATTTTTATCAAGATAATCATCCTTCACTAATCGATAAACATTCTCTTGTTGTTGAACTGTTTTGATATGTTGTATTTTACTTTGCGTGTAAGAGCACAACATAAAACAATAGATTGCATGTGTTGTAATGTAATGCAATCTAATACAATAAAAACAAATTGTTTACTCGCAAAAATGACGATTTCCTGTTACAATTGTGTGTCACACGACTCATATGATTGGTGATTGATGTATGGCAATATTATTATACCGTAATGTCAATTTCTACAGTTACATATTATTATTATACAGTACGTTCCAATAATTATTTATTGATTATTGTTATTAACGTTGTGTGTGGTTTGTGTTTCAGGCGAAGCAAAGAGCATCAGTAAAATGGCTTCTGTCCAAAGCTTTCAACAACAAAGTGCCCGACAACTTAAAAGAGCCTTTTTATCGCGACCATGAAAACCAGGAACATCTCAAACCCCAAATTGTGGGCGCACTCGCCAATGCTGAGATGTACTGTCTGGCTTTAGGCAATATATACTCGGATCCAAATTATCATAACCTTAATCATTGGTCCATTCTTCAAACATTATCACGGAAGGGTGTGTTTGTTAACGATCCTAATGAGATCACAGAAACGACGCTTATTCAAACAAACCCACTACGCATGGTAATTAGTTATAGTTTTAATTTAACTTCAATTAAACTCAAATAATTTTAATTAAAAGTTTAATAAATCGAATTTTTAAATATTAGAATGCACATATGGCTGTGGTAGAAGCAATAATGGTCCTCTACGCAAAAGAAGTGGTAACTTCCGATCGTGTGATGGCGGCTGTGCATCGTTTCAGCCATGATCGTTCTTCACTGCAACAACACCAACCTGAAAACCATCTCGAAGGTTTACTACATTGGGTGAATTACACCAATGAAGCGTTGCGTAAAAAAATGGAACAAGACGGCGAACGCATGACAAACGGTGATGGTAAACCTAAAAAAATCGATATACCCGTTGCGAAAGATTTGAAAGATTTGTGCGATGGCGCTGCCCTCGCCGGTCTTATCTCTTACTATTGTCCCGATGAATTACCCACGAGCGAGATGCGTTTGTCATACGTGCCCACAGTTGCCGACAGTTTGCATAATCTTGGTTTAGTGCAAGACTTTTGCATGCGGTGTTTGCCCACCTCAGTGTTTCACATGCTGCCCGAGGACATCACTTACATGAGAGGGTAATTAATTCAAATGTTGTCATAATATTTTATAATTTAACTGGCGCTAAATTTACGACGCCACTTTACAAAGTTTTTTTTAATGTTTTTTGAGTTAACTTATGTGGTTATTTTAGGGCAATGAAACAAAATCTAATCGTGTTCCTCGCTGACTTGTTCAACCTGCTCGAAATTCATCCAGTGAAATGTGTTCGATATCCTGGTATGGATCGGATGCCCGCCGGTGAGTTTGTTTTGCTTTTCACCGTCGTATGCGAGTGTCGCAGTGTCGACGTGTGGTCGTGTTTCTATGCAGTTTCACTTTTTTCTAAGTTCGTCTCACCCGCCAACGAGTCGTTTCTTGTCTCTGTTTGTGCGTTTGATCACTTGTTTTTTGAGTAACTTCAATGTGAGACTTAGTTGTATGTTAATCGATTGGTTGCTGCTTTTCTACATGTACACACTTTACCAAATTTAATTATTAGAAATTTATCAAAAGTTGTTAGTGATATGTTTGACGTTTGTCTTGACAATTTGATAGTCAGTTAACAATTTATGGCTTTACAACACTAAACAACTTTTTGTGTGTAAATTAACACTAAATTTTACATTATTTAAAATACTTTGTATATATTTATATTGGAAGTGGTTTGCTTCAGTTCTAAAAATAATTGGTACGGGTATTTTAATTTATTACGATAAGGTTATAAAGTCACATAAAAAAAACTGTAATCTAAAAAATTAGGTAAAGTTTTTAGGTTATGGTTTGGTCTGCAATCAGTTCAGGTCAATACATTACCATTAAACGAAACGTACGTTAGTCATTTGCATATGCGAGATGCAAATCAGGAGTATAGATTTTTACTAAACGCGTTATTACATAGTAGGGCAAAGCCCTAATTCGTTCATCACATTTACAACTTGAACATGCAAGGCAATACGTAAGGGTTAGGCGTTAGAATTGGTGTAGAACAGTCTTTATTTACTCTTTGTGCTGGTACTTTCTATTTTCTACTGTTCTTGCTCTTTTTAAATAAACCTCAACTATTTTAAACTTTAATCAACTAGTTAACCGATTATTTAGGTTCTTCCATTAATTAAAGCACTGCAATTAATCTAATGACACTTTTTTTCTCATTAAAACGCGTTTTTCTTTAATTTAATTGAACGAATTATTGGTGATTGGCGTAGTTATGATTCACTAACTATTTTTGGTGTGTGTGGTGTTGCGTAGAGGGTTATCCGGCGCGTAACGCCCACGGGGTGGCGTACAAACGCAACATACCGGCTACTAAGGTCATGACTCCAATACCCGACCTACGGAGTGGTTTAGATGACCCGATCAGCGCACATTCCTTCCAAGGTAAACCGCAAGTCTTGATTAGAACACAATTGTCATCAGACACATTGCCAGTTTAAAAAATAAATTAATTCAAAAACTATTACTTATGCAACCAAACTTACTTAATGATCGGCATTGTTTTATATGTTTTTGATGATAACTTGGTTAGGTTGGTTGCATATGTTGCAAAATTTCTATTATATGTTGTAATATATCTGGTGAATGTTTCTGGTAATTAAATCGAACTCATTGATTTGTTTGTTACTATCTTGTGTCATCTTTAAATGCGAGTCACGCCGCATCTGTATTATCTCACGTGTGTGTGCTGCAATCATTATCAATCGAATTGAATCAGCTGTTATAGATTAGTAAATCTTTCATTTTATGTTTTTGGTTAACATTTGTTACTTTTGGTAGACGTCGTTGACATGTCGCGCCTCAGCGGCCATTTTATCGATGATAGTCATCTGTCATGTGAGCTACTCTGTTGATTTTATTGTTTCTACTATTAACACGTATCTTGGGTAGCATACACTTAATTTCTGCATGTGTATATATAAATAATGTTTAATTAGTTAGTATTACGAATAGGTTATTGCGAAGGCATGGCTTTTACTAATATTTCATTGATATAGTTTTAATAAACAAAATGTTATTGTACACCTTAATTTTTTGTTTTGTAGGTCTAAATGTTTGTGTTTTTTAAACCTATCCTATTTTAGGATATTTGTAATATTTGTTAGTAATTTTTAATGTTTTGTCTAGTGATAAGAACACCAACGCATCAAGCTTTGCGTAAAACCAACTCGTTGCAACAAAGCGTGTCTGACATGAGTGTGGATAGTCTTCGCCGCGGTTCGGAGGAATCATTCGTTGTACATCGCGGTAAGAACATCCCCACGCTTAGCTCTGTCATTCAAGACGAACCGTTGGTACCAGCACGTTTGCGCGCCAATAAAGAAAAGCTTAACCAAGATACAAAAGCTGAAGAACGTGGAGATAATGTGAATGTGCCTGCTGGTAGGCCGAGTAATTGGAATGAAGGTAAACGCACGTTCGCGGGGCGCCGATCAAGACGTAATTCAACATCCGATGATTCACAATTAACTATTGAGAACTTTGGTGGTAGTCAGGATAATATTAATTTTATCGGGAGGAATCCTGATAAAGAAGTGGGTGTACATATTGGTAGGAAAATCTCGGCACCGTCGATGCCAATGCCAATTGAAAACCCCGCTGTGCGTTCCACACTGCAAGACGCACGCGGTTCGTTTCAATTAGGCTTTGATAATGATTTCGAAAAGCATGAAACTGAGGTAGAGAACTTTAAATTAAAAAGACAATTGAGTAGTGATGATATTGCCATGCGGAATATTATGCAAGAAAGGAATAAAGAAAATATTCTACAAGATGTTGTGGATGCGGAAGTTCCAAAAAATTTTATTGGTGGTATGTTTTAGTAATACTAACCTTTAATGTTATTATTAATAAATACATTTTTAGGTACACAACAAGTGTACATGCAGCACGATAATGATACACCTTCAAAGTCTAGTTTTTTGAATAAAAGTAATACGTCGAATGGTGGTGAAAAGAAAACTACCACGTTTGCTACACTACCAAATACAACAACATGGCAGCAACAGAGCACGAATTCGTCGCAGTCTTCGCACGATGGTGGTTCGGAAGATGGCAAAAATGATCATTTAGTTTCGCCGCAATTGAATGACATCCGGTTAAAATTGGAAGAGAAACGACGTCACATTGAGAATGAAAAACGGCGCATGGAAATGGCGATGAACAAACAACGACAAAAAGTTGGCAAGGCCGCATTTCTACAAGCAGTCGTCAAGGTAGGAGCTGTGTTTCTAAAAAAAGTTGATTGTGTATTAAGTATTAACTATTGCATTGTCCGTATCATCGCCTACACATAAACCTACATTAAATTCAGTTCGTATGATTTACAATGAGCGTGTGTTGTTTGGTGTGGCATAATATTTTTTCTACTTTCCAGCTAACCGAAATGGTAAGGTGCAGTTAGCGTTGCACTTGCTCATTTCGTGGTTGCGACTGAAACCCGAATGCCAGTTGCACAAAGTATTTATTTGCGTTCAACAAAATGTGTTTCTTATTTACCTTAAATCTTTAGAGAATTCTTTAGAAATACATTTTTATGATATTGATGTTGCATGATTTTTAGTAGATGTGTGGTTATTATTTGAAACCACATACATTGTTACTTAAATTTATTTGTAGGTATATGTTTCCTTAGTAACATTGGTGGTGGTGGTTTTGTTTTCCAGGGTAAAGGTGCTTTAGTTAAGTCGTCTTCGGATGTGATGGTAGATAGTTTAATGACGACTGGTGGAGGTACCGAACCCACCAGTCCTACTGATTCGGCATCCGGCTCGGCATGCGCTAGTGCCAAACTTGAACGTCCAATTTCATTTAAGGTATAACAGCAAACACCACAACACGCACAACTTTATTTGACTCAAAGCTTCTTTGAAATATAATTTGCATGTTTACATGTTTGTCACACTTGTCTTTTGCATTCGAATGTAAATGTGTAAATATTAACACGTTTTTTTGTTTTTTTCATTAACGAAGTAAAGTAGCAACATTTTAGCATTACATTGCTTTTACAAGTGTTACGTTATGTTTCGCAATACTATTGTAATGACAGACAGCGGAATTTATTTTGTTTTGTTAATTATTGAAAATATTTGATTCATTTGTTTTATTTTTCTCTTAATTTTGACTGATTGCTTATTTTAAATTAAATGTAATTGTAACTTAGTGATAACAGAGAACTCTAGTCTCTATTTCATGGTGTAATTGGTTGATTTTTTTTTGTAGGATATGTCTGATGAAGTATCAGCTGTTGAACGAAAATGGATGGATCCTGATCAGCCTTTCATTGAAACACGACGAACTCCCGATATGGAAAATATGGACGTGGAAACGTATCAACAATCCATCTCTCAGTAAGTTACAATCGAAATTTAAAACATTGCTTCTTTTATTAGTATTAACGGTAATTTTGTAATTTTTGGCTTAAATTAATATGGTTTACTTATTGCTTGTTGCAGCATGAATTCTAGTCTTCACGATATTCAGGCTGACATACAAAAATTAGTCTCACAGCAAAACCAAATACAACTAGCCCAACAACAACAATTCTTGCAAGCGCAGCACAAGCACTTGTTACAACAACAGCAGCAACAACACCAACAACAGGGCTTCCACCTCCCTACGCAGCAGCAACCAGCTTATTCCCAACAATCCCCTTACCATCAATACCAACAACAGCCGATTTATAATAATACACTACAAACAAGTACTAGCGCTCCACATATTCCACCAATTCCACCTCGTAATATGTATCAACCACAACGAGTTGTCCAACCCGAACCTCAATTCTTCTTGCACGGACAGCAAGAGTCACCAACGCCACCTGCCGTACCGCAACGTCGTACATGGGCGCAACAGGCCCAAATGCCACCACCGTCTATTCCTAATGAATTACCGTATCAAACAAATCCTCAGCCTGAAATGCGCACTTGGGGCAAACCACAAAATTCAGCTGGCTTCATGCTGCACGATTCTGATCGCTTTGATCGCGATCGTTACCACGACAATCGGTATCACAATGGTGGCGGTGGTGTTGGTGATACCAGTATGAATCACAACACCTCCAATACTGGTTTTACTCTTAGCCAACAGCATCAACTATTCTCTGGTAGTCATCATAGTACGCCAAGCACGTCGCCGCAACATCGCCAACACCGCCAAATTTCACAATTGCTTGATTCTAAGCGATCGTCGCCTATATCGCTGCAGAATATCGAACCGCAACGTCCAGAACGTGAGCGTAAAAGTAATATTATGCACGCACCTATACCGGCCCCACCCGCTGATGATATGGAGCCCCAAAGCATATCGTTTATTGCCAATCCAGATGAACAAGCGGCGGAAAGTTTAAGTCGTTTGAATATTACGTCTGGTAGTCGTACGTATAGAATACCATCGCCTACAAGGCCTTTGATTACGCGTCACTCGTTTCAACCCGCTAGTGCTGAACGTGTTGAGCGGGTTGATTCGGAACCCGAAACTCAGCCGGAGGATAACCATATTGATAATAATAAGAAAGGTTTTTATATTAGTTTCGACAACGAACAGCCAAAAAGGCCCAAACCACCGCTGCGCACGAAAAAAGGTAATTCTCCTAAAAAGGAAAGGAGTTATGTGGAGGACGCTGACATGGAAGCAGAGCGTAGGGCACAGGCTGCAGAAAAACAAGAACGTAAAGCACAATTGGAGCGTGAGTTGGAGCAGGAGCGATTGAAGAAGGAAGCGGATGAATGGCGGAAACAACAGGATCGTCAGCGGGAAACTACTAGTCAGGAAAGAGAACGAGTCAATGCTGCCTCTGCCATAATTATAGGAAACGATCTTAGTAATCCAGATCCTGTAAGTTGACATAACCTTATATAAATCCTGATTGTCATTTTTCATTCATTTGATTATAAATTGATGTGAAATGACATTTCATTGGTTCTGACGTTTTTAGTGTTTTTTGCGGTTTTTTTTTACAAGTTTTTATGAACATTTTAGGAAAGTATTGACGAGCTGGAACGAAAAAAGGAGCGTATTTTGATGATGTCCCTTCAGCGACGACAACAGCAGGAAGAAAGTCGTTCGCGAAAAGAGGCCGAGTCGCAGGCAAGACGTGAAAAGGAAAAAGCCAAGGAAGAAGAGAAACAGCGACGGAAAGAAGAGCAAGCAGCACGAAGGCAAGCTATTCTCGAACAGCATAAGATGAAGAAAGCTGTTGAGGAAGCCGAGCGAGAGGTGTGTACAGTGACTTATACCAATACAATACAAGTTTTTAGTGCAAGTACAGAAATTATTTATAAACATGCTTAACGTGCATGCAGTCAATCCTGCAGTCAAAGACTCCGGAACGTGAAGCATCAACTCTTAGCCTGCTTCACTGTTTGATTCGTTTCTAATAATAGTTAAAGCACTTCCTTATTTTAAGAATTTCATTTGACTACGCGTGGGATACGAATTTGTTTTCGGCTTTAATTCAAGCAGTGCGTTTTGTACCTCGCGAGGCAATTGTTTTCACACAAAGCTTGTGAAAACTATCTTAATTCGCGAAAACAGACAAAAAACATGTCGTTTATTTATTGGTCGCTAGGAAACGTTGCGACGGTTAGATTAATTCCAAACTAAAATATGTTTACCTTGTTTTGACATAAATGGTTTTTGTTTTGTTTAGGGCAAAGACGTGGATAAAACGATACTCAACGCGTTGAAGCCTAGTGGCGGAGGACCAAAACTCCGTGGTAAAACTACCGGCAGACCTCGGCCGAAAACAATCCACATTGATAGTGGTAGCGTTGAGATGGCCGAGGGCATGTTGCAGCCGTCACGTGGTAAAAAGGGCTCTAGCACCAATTTGACTGGTGAGTACTGTGTTGGGGTCAAATTTTGTGGAAATTTTTATATTTGCTTTTTTTTAATTATAACTTACAACCTACAAATTTTATTTGCTGTTATTTTACGTTTTCTTTTCCTAACTCTAGCTAACTCTTACACTCCATCGACAATGAAACGAGATTATTACCGAGGTTCACAAGACAGCTTAGCTAGTAGTGGATTATTATATAAAGGTTTGTTTTTCATTTGTTTTTGTTTTTTTCTTTAACATTTTACAGTCATTTAAGGTTTATATCTTTACAATGTTGTTTAATTGTGCTTATTATGTTGTCACGATGTAACTGGTCCGGCAACCAAATTAGCAAATACTGCATAAAATGTTGATTGTTGTTTCGATTGTTTAATGTTATCGGTGTGTTCGTCTTGTGTGCGTTACAGATTCTCCTGACGATAGTCGTGGCATGTCGCCGTGCCACAGTGCCAATCAGACTTTGGGGCGCCGCAGTTCGTACAAGACATCCCGAGGTGTGTAGTTTCTAACTCTATGTGAACCAATATCCTAGCTCTTTTAGCTTTTATTCTTTTCCACCACAAACCTTTTGGTTCGTTCGTACTTTGCGTGTTGTTATTATTGGTTTCGTAAACGATAAACATGACTACACTAATTCAATTCCTCTGCCACCTCTATCAAAACCCCGACCACCATTTTTGATTTTGACGATTGTTGTATGTAGCTTAAAGTTAGTTTTGTGAATGATTGCGGCATCGCGTGCGTAATGCGAAAGGAACGTCCCCATTTCATTCAAAATCATCTACGCGAGGTATTTGAAATATGGAAAATCGAACGCGTTTGATTGGTCGTTACACTTATGTTGACTCTTTTGTTTGATTAGTGTAAGCATATACTTGACATGTTGTATGTATGTATTTTATATATATGAATCACTTGAACCACACACACACACACATCCATGAAACACAGACTTGTATATGTATCTTGTTGTTGGAGATATTTTGGGTGGAATGGAGGGTTGTAGGTTGTATGTATATGTAATTTCCAGACCCGTCACCGGCTCAGACCAGAGGACGTTCTAAGTATGCTACTTATCAAAACTTTAAAGGTCGCAAGTCAAACTCTATGATGAACCTGTACGGTAAGAACCTCTCTCGCCCACTCTTCTTTCTATCTCTACTCTAATCTACTCAAATCAGTGTCTCTTATATGTCTGCTGGTCATGTTCTTATATCTTTTCTTAAATCCCACAAGTTATTTTGGTTTCGGATTAATTTGGTTCGTGGTTTATTTGCCAGTTGATGGATGGTGGTGGTTGGTATGCTGATGGTGCCTGTGTTAATTGCTTGATTTTAATTATGGTTGTGGTTATGGTTATCATCATCCTATGTTTATTTGTCTTTAAACTAAGGTCCTAGACTACTGTGATGACGTTCCTGTACCATGATTTGCTAGTTTTTTTTTGTTTTTAGCATAATGGCGTAATAATACAAAATGGCGAATGTTTCTTGCGACGTTTAAGTTTAAAGTTCGATTGTTTGCTTACTCTTTCTTTTTTCAGATGTTTGCGGACATTTTTAAAGATTTTTATTTAAATGTTGTAAATGTTATTATAACCAATATATACGTTGTATACTCATCACAAAATACTATTAATTATCATTTAAACGTTTTGTGATTAGTGTACTAAATAACAAATTCATTCACACACAGTGGAATAATTTACAAATTAATACAGTTGGTAATAGGATAATAGTATAGTCGTTCATTAATGCTGAATTTCTCACAATTTTAATTTTTAAAATTTTATAAAATTTAAATTTTAACGAATAATGGTGTCGGTTTACTTACGTTATTAATTTTTAATGGTTAATAACTGAGTTAGAGTCGTGCGTTTAGTGTGAACAAAGATTTTGATTGATTTTTCTGTGTGTAGGATCGAGTACTGATCAAGACAGCTACGCGTATCGTTATGGTGATACTGACAGTGGATTGGGACGTGCCACACCGCCGCGAAGAGCGCCGTCGCCAGGAATGGGACCAATGAGACACTTAACGTCGCCTTCAGGTCCCGGTAGTCTGCCTGGTATGATGACAAAGCGTAGATTCGACGACGGTTCCAGCGATTTGAGTTCGACAAGTAGTATGATGGATTATACAGGTAACAACATCGCGCAACTTTAAATTTCATCATTTAATTGGCGATTATGTTTAGGTCCAAGATTGTACAAACAACCAACCACAAAATCCAATCGAGGAATTATGCTGAACGCTGTGGAGTACTGCGTGTTTCCTGGTGTGGTAAACCGTGAAGCCAAAACGCGTGTTTTAGAGGAAATTGCTCGATCAGAAAGCAAGCATTTCTTGATACTGTTTCGAGATGCTGGGTGCCAATTTCGTGCGTTGTATTCGTATTTTCCAGAAAGTGAAGAAGTTATTAAAATGTACGGAACTGGACCGAAACAAGTTAACGACCGGATGTTTGACAAGTTTTTCAAGTAAGTGCTTAAGTTATTTAAGTGTTATAAATAATTTCTTTAACCTACCAACGTTTTGGAGTTTATATTTGTATATGGAATTCATTATTTTGTTTGGTTATTAGGTATAACTCTGGTGGGAAATGCTTTGCCCAAGTACACACGAAACACCTCACAGTCACCATCGACGCGTTTACAATTCACAACTCTCTGTGGCAGGGCAAGAAGGTCAATCTCCCGAGCAAAAAGGATATGACACTCGTTATATAGTTGCGGCGATTCGTGTTTGTTTTTCTACTACTTCTGCTATTCAACAATACTACCAAATACCGCGGGCAGCGCCGCGTAACGTTTAATTCATTAATTCATACAGGCAATCGATTTCTTAACTAGACAAATGAAATTAAGCAACAAAAATAACTACTAAATGTATTATGAATTAATATTTTCCAACGGACTAAGTTTCACCTCCGAGTTATTAAAAGTAAAAAAGGCGTCGTTTTTATATTCGTGTGTAATTTACAGCGGAACGTATTTATTTCTTTAAATTCTTTTATCGCTCTCTTTGTTTTACAATGTTTTAAAATGTCAATTTGTTTATGATGGCGGTAGACTTCGGATAGATTTTGTTTTTTTTATTGCTTTTGCAACTATTGTCTCTCACGATTCTACTAATATTAAATAATGAAAAATGTCCATAAATGAACAATAAATTATGTAAATCTCTTAGTGTCATTCCATATTAATAGTAGCTGTATAATATTCTTTGTTAATTTATTACTATCCGTTTCGATGCGTGTTTGAATTCGAAGAATGGAGTTAGACAATTATTGTTTCTATTAAAATTGTGGGCAAACGATATTTTGTCGCCGGTTAAACTATGTCGAACGACCAGATGAAATTTGTTTACGTATTTCTGATTGAGTGGAAACCTTAACCAAATTTCGGATATCGATCATATTTTTTGAAAGAATAGAACAAGAAAATGCATCAAAAACTATTCGGAACCATTGTTTAGTGCTCGATCTAATCGATGTTATGAACAAGAATATTCATAAATATTTTATTAATTTATGCTAATACTATACGTTATCATAAAGTTTAATAAAGTCATCTAATTTTAATCGACACTGTACATGTTTGTGTAAAATCACCACTGTTTCTTAATGCAAGCTAATTTTTATTCGGCATATCTGTAAATATTATGTTTTTATAATATATATTGGTAGATATAAGTCGTTCTTTATTTATTTTGAATTTTTTTAAAATCTTCTTTCGTTTATAACACTGGAAAAATACTAGTGCATATTAAGGTAAGTTTGAATTGAAGTTTCTATAAAATTCAAAATGCTGCTTGCTGATTGTCTGAGACTGTGAAAAAAACGCACTTATTGGCTGCAACGTCAAGAGACTGAATGTTTTATTGATCAGTTTAAGTATTTAATTTCAAAATACATTGCGGATTTAGTCCACATCTACTTCCCAATTTATCAAATTTTCCTATTCTAAATGTTCTTTAAAATTATATAGATGAGTTCAAAGTTCATCCATTTTGTGTTTTTTTTCAAAACGTGGTAAGTAACTCACATTTTCTGCCTCCTCCAAACCAAATATGGGTTGCGCTCACCGATATACATATAACTTAACATGACTTCTCTCAACTTTACCAAACCATTCTTTTGTCAATAAAAATTCTCAAATTTTAAATGGAAGCCATACATACTAGAAAAGTAGAGCCCAAAGTGTATAATCAACAAAGTATGTATGTATATGAAAATTTAAAATAGTCTTTGCAACATTACTAGAAATTTTTCGCTTTAAGCAATTTCATGAATCGCTCTACATAAGAGTTGATAAGAATCAATAAGAATCTAACTATCACAAACTACAGTAGAATCCGTTTATTATGACTCCTATATTGACCAACTGGTTATTATGACGTAATTACACTACGAAGTTTTAGTCTAAGAGCCCGCGACTGCCAGACCTTCGTTATTTTAGGAAAGGTGAAATTTCGTCTATGTGTGTCTCCAATACAGTTAAGGACGATCCCCAAATATGAAATCTGGATCGTGGTT
>JARJDS010031958.1:0-12405 GCA_030264155.1 Atheta pasadenae | reverse complement strand
CTTGGACTTGTAATATTTTTCGATTGTTGAATTTAATTTACAACAGTATGCAACAGTACTAACTTCTCAGTTACTTTAAGAAAAATACATAAAACTAACAACTGTGGGTTTCGAACCGCAGACCCCTAGACAACTAAGCCGACTCGTTTACCATTAGGCTATATGCCAGACATGCAGAAATATGCGCAATTTAATTATGAATAGGGTCTGCTCTTTAAAAAACGTATTTTATAATTTAAATTTTAATTTTTAAGTTCGGGCACTTGGACTTAGAATATTTTTCAACTGTTGAATTGAATTTACCATAGAAACTTTACAGTTACTTTAATAAAAGAAAAAAGAAATACTTTAACCAAATGTGGGTCTCGAACCGGAGACCTTCAGTCTACTAAGCGGCTCCTTAACCACTAGGCTATCGCCATACCTGTAAGAGAATGCACAATTTAATTATAAATAGGGTCTGTACTTTAAATATAATGGTGTATGCTTCGTATAGTACTTGAATGTACTACACCAAATTAACGTTAACAACACTAATGATTTTACTCAAAATTTCAACAGTTTTAATCACGCAAAAGGTAAATTATAGCTATGATTTAAACAAGGTGTAACGGTGTGTGACCTTCGTTTAAAAGTATGAATGCCAATTTAATTAACAACATTACATGTGAATCAATTATATTTTATCTCAGCAACACACTACAAATAAATAAAAACAATAACATAATCATTATTAAGTAAGAACATTTTTTTGTTTTGAACAGCAAGTCAAATGTATTTCAATAAAAAAAACTATTTGTTTGAATATTTTTTATGATATGCTATTAGTCGGTGCGATCGACTGCTGCATTGCGATGTTGCTGGCTCACAATTAACAAATCGCAGGACACAGGACGCCAGACACACACGTTTATGTAACAGACCTACAGAATGCCATTGTAATTACAATCCCAACGAGTGAATCGCCATCGCAATCGCGCGCAATGCCGTGTGCCGCGTATTCATCACGTTCCGAGCATATTTATTACAATACGAACCGCCGATAGTAAAAAAATGTAATTGAATATGATGGGCGTTCAGCCCCACAAAAAAACGTACGGAACAAACACTTTTCGAAACTTTTGCTGTTGATTTGGTACACGTTCAGTCAGTTGCAATACGTTCGTTCAAACGCTTCTATTCAAAACTAATTCAACAAACAAATTAAATCAAACAATCCCAAACATGTTAACATTTAAATTAACAACTATTAGTTCTCTTTTAATTGTCATTGGTTTCATCGCAAATGTAAAAAGTAGTTGTGAACCAAACAAACAAAAGAAAGTCCAGCTCAGAGAAGATATTTTTTGTAATTATGACAACCTGGAACGTCCCGTTCTTGACCACAAAGAAGTTACCAATGTTTCAATACAAATTTTAATGAAAAACATGGATTACGTAAATTGCAAACAATTTCCAATTAAAACCCACTAAAAACCTAATTTTAGGACGAACATATGGCTGAACTTACATTAAACTTTTGGGTTACAATGGCATGGATGGACAGTATATTGAAATGGAAACCGGAAGATCATGACAACATCAAACACCTCATCGTTCTTTCCGAACATATTTGGAGTCCAGACTTATCAGTCTACAATCGGTAAATATTAAAATTAAAAAATAACTGAACCTAAAACAAAAAACTTAATACGTTAAAATATTTTAGAGCTGAGCAATCAGGAAGTGCCGCCATGTTGGATGCTGAACATTGCGTACTGAAAAGTAACGGACAAGTTTCATGTGTTTCCCCAAATAGTCACAGAATTTTATGTTCGGCCAACATAAAATATTTCCCGTTTGATAAACAAGTTTGTGAGATGGTCATTGGTTCATGGATTCATGAAGGTGAAGACATTAATATAGTACCAGTAAAAATTCCGGTCAGTTTATCAGATTATCAGGATATAGGCGAGTGGAAATTAAATTCTGTAAATGTCACTCACACTTCCGGGAAATATGATTGTTGTCCGAACTCAACTTTCCCCTATTTAACGTATACATTCAACATTGAGAGACATTCTGGTTTACATGTTTGCATTGCAATCGTTCCTGCGATCAGTAAGTACATAATATTTGAAAATTTAACTCTTACTTATTACTTGATTTAAAATTTACAGCTATGTTTGTGTTAACATTCACTTCCTTCTTCATGGACATCAAAGGATCTGAAAGAAATATGGTGGTTATTGCCAATATAATATTACATGTGTTATATACCCAGTTCTATGCTTGGACTTTGCCTATTTCTGGATCTGATGCACCATTATTAAGTACGAACCAAAACAAAAGACATTTAAAACAACATAATCATGCTTTTGTGTTTTTTTTCAGTGTTATACACAAGGGATTCGCTGATAATGACAACATTCATGCTTGTATTAACTGTTATCCTTCGAAAGTTGATTTTGTGCAAAATGGCCAGTCCCAGGTGGATTGCTACAGCAACTGGATTTGCGATGAACAGTCGAGCGGTGCAATTGGTTTTCATGTTTGATGGAAGTCTCAAGGTGAAATCAACAAATATACTTATTAACATGCGTTAATTGTTATTCAAATATTCATACAACTATTACAAAAATAACAAAACATACGAATTTGCAAATTAAAGAACTAAAAATACTGCAAGAAAGTTAAAAACAATCGATACATGCTGCAATCAATCAATCAATAACATTAAATCAAATAATACGCAGTCAAATTTAAAAGAATCAATCAGTACACAATAATAGTTACCAAGAATAAAGTGATGATGATGTCACTCGATTAAAACCGGATGAATTGTGTTGGTACTGTTAGTAGTTAAACTTGTTAGCCAATTGATTGATACACGATTCGATTGAATGATTTCATTTGATGTAAATGATCACACTTTATGCTTTAATCTAATACATACAAAATAATAGTTTCTACTTACGGTTGTTTGATTTCAGGAAGTTGCTGAACGATTGGGTGACGACGATGGCCGCAACATAATCGAAAACGTCCAAAATACTTCTTCAACCAACAGCGACTGGTTAGTTCTTGCTAAACTGTTGGATCGTTTGGCGTTGATTGCATATTTTATAGGTTATTGCATTATGTGCATTGCATTCATACCTTAGTTTATTTTTGTATTGTAGCTTGAGTATATGCAACTCAGTATACACCTAAAGTTTTATTTAACGAAATTTACAAATGAAATTGTAAAATTTGTACAACTATGGATGATATTGACTCTCATTGGCTTTAAAACTATAAAAAAATTAACTAGATGTCATACACTGGTTAGTTTTTCATATTATTGGACTTTGATTACTTTTATTAAGCAATTTTACATTAAAGCTGTTTGGAGCCTGTACAATAATAAGTTTTATTTTTATTTGTAATTTGTAATTTAATTTGTTTCAATTTCATTGTAGTGTATCGTGTATGTGTGTGTATACTGTTTTATTCGTTTGATAAATTAATAAATATCAGAAGTCATAATAAATATCCGGTACTATTGTTTCGACTGCATAATTTAAAAATGCCAATGTTTATAACAGGGAGTGTGTGTGTCTTGTTAGTTGTACAGACTGCAATAATAAGTTTTAAGTAAAAACATCTTGTTATCATCGATTTACAACACCTTCAAGTTTTCGCGCGTGTGCGCATCACATCACCAATGCGGTCAGCGCTTTCGGTTTTGTTTTAATTAATAATAATTATACAAATATACTATCGTCAGACACGTCCCACTAAAACTGAGACAGTTAGAACGAGTTGCGTTTTACTCTTGTTTGTATTAAAACGAATCGTGTTTACGACGCTAATGAACAACATTAACGGCGTGAATTAATAAAAAATAATTGAAACAAAATCAGATGGAAACGCATCGTGCTATAAATTTAAAATCCATCGGACGTAACTAATTTATATATGTATAATATATATAGAGCATCTTAAAAAATTAAAAATAGACATCAAACTGAACATTTTGTTTGTTTTTGTTTTGCGTTCGTTTTAAAAATACACTAATAACGTTCCGTCCGCACGTGTTTTTGTTTTATGTTTATATCTGCATTGTCTGCATGATCAAGTTTAGTTTCATATTTATTACAATATCTTCAGTCTACAATACGAATCATCATCTAAAAAGACACTCTCGTCTTTACACTATTTACATTAAAAAATAATACAGCGCGTTACTGGAAATTGGGAGGTGAGGTGGTGAGTGGTTGAATTTGAGAGCGTTTTGTGTGCGCAAGGGACAAGGAGGATACACGGCTTGAAACGGGAAGGTTTTTTGCATGCCACAATTGCAATAATCTAAACAAAACAAAAAACAATCGAGTGCGCATGTTGCGTTTACCACTTAAACCTTTAATCCCATTTCACTTCCCGTACTACCACACTATCCGCACGTTCTTTCTTCGTTGCTTATTTACTCATTTCACTAATGTTTGTTACGTTAAGCACCATGTCCGTGTGATGGGAAATGAGATTAGCGGGTCGATTATAACAGTTAGATTAAAGATAGAGAGAAAGAGACAAAGAAGCGCTTTGAGTCCGTCCACGTATTCAATCCGTTTTCACTCGTTACTCATCGTCACTCATCACTCCACTATTCTCCACTCCGCGCCGTCGTCAGTCAGTCACATCATCAATGTTCACTTTTCCTCTCTGGTGCGCACTATTTAAACACACATACTATTGGAATGTTGTTACAGAGTCTTTGACGCTGAAGCCGTATATGTTTTATCCTTGGCAGCAGAATTGTCCGCGGTTGAATAATCACGACGGCTGCGTTTGTTTATCTTGCGAGGCGGTGCCGGCGGGTTGACGCCCCCTCACTTTACGTCTCATTTTGGCGGGTATGAGTTGATCATTGTCACAGCCGCTTGTTGGCTTGCTAAAACAGCAGCTGGAAATTAAAGAGAAAACAACGAAATTGAATGCACAACGTTCACGTATGGTTGTCATGATTCATTTCGAAAGTGGTCCTCTACTTACCACCATAGGGAGCTGGATACATCGGATAACCAAGTCCCACGTGCGTATGATGGTGTGTATGCACATGTCGCTGTGGCGGTGGACTTCGGCTGTCTTTACCAGCGTCTGCAGGAGTTTGTTTGCCTCCCGGAGTTTGACTAGGCGGGCCGCCAGATTGCATACCCGCCTGCGTCGTTAAAGGTTGCGGCACGATTTGGTTAGGTGGCGCACTACTAAGTGGTGCTGCCGATGGGCTACTTGACGCTACCGAAGTTTTCGGTGTAGGTGATTTGATAGCACGATCCTGCAGCTCGTGTATTTTATGCGGGGAATAGTACTGTGCATGGTGTTGCAACATATCCAAAGCTTTCGTTGCAGGTTGAGCTCGTGACAAATCTTCGGGACCATGGTACCGCGGCATTTGAGGATTAAAATAGGGGCTACTACTATAAGGTCCCGGGACCATTATTCCTCGATACATGGGATGGTTAGGATCGAAGTGTAATGCGCCATAATGCGGAGATTGCATATAGCTCGGGTGAATGTAGTATTGCTGCGACGTAGGAGGTGGTGGCGGCCCTACAATTAATTAAAAATTGATCAAATGGTTTCCAATGTTTTGTAATTAATAACAAACCTTGTGTTTCCATAGTAGGTTTAACACCTTCTTGCTTGACTTCCTTTTCTTTTTTCTCCTCCACCTTACTTTCCTTTGAGGAATGTTTCATACTAGGACTTTGCTGCGGTGGCGCTTTGTTCGACATGTTTGCATTACTACCCTTTTCTTGAGGTGGTTCTTTTCGGTGTTGATCAAACGCATAATACCGACGCATATCCTGCTCACGTTGGTTGTGATGTTGAGGATTTGGCCGCGAGTACCCGTACGACGACATTTGATTCTTCATTTCGATGCTTTCCTTCAAAATCTGATGGTTTTCATTCTTCTGATGGTCTGAATCAATAAATACTTGGTTATTCTGCGGTCGCAGATGATTTGTTTGATGTGGTGAAGGAGGCGGTTGTTGCTGCGCATGGTTACTTTTGTTCGCTTGATCGTTGTTCTTAACTTTTCCGGGTGTAGGTACTTGAATTGGATTAGGGATCGGCGGATTGTTTGGTTTAACACTCTGATCGATCGGACTCTGGTTCTCCTTCACACGCTCTTCTTTAATCTTCTCCTCGGGCATCACAGGCACTGGTGCAAATTGCGAGTCCATATTATATCCATAACCCGGCTGTGGCATATAACCATACGGTGGATAGTAATGTTGTGGCATAACTTTTTGCTGGTAATCGGCATTCTCCTTTTTAATCTCTTTCTCTGGTGGCTTTTCACCAATCTTCTCCACTTCTTTAGGTTTGGTGGCATCTTGCGGTTGCTGTTGCGGTTGCACTGAAGGTACCATAAATGATGGTTGGCCATACAGATGATACATACCTAATCACATAAATTTAAATTTAATATCCATACACTTAAATTAGTTTTTAAATAAAACTTACTCGCATAAGCCTGTTGCATGTGTTGCATTGGAGGTGCATTATCAGTCTTCTTATCCGACTTATTTTTATCTTCCGTATCAAGCACAGGAGCACCATCATCCGAAATATCTGAATACGCGGGACTTTGCACTTCATCTCTTCCAGTCTGCGGTTGTTCCAAACCAAAAACAGGCGCTTCATTCTGCGTGGGTGGATCGGGACTACTAGCCGGTGATTTGCGGTTCTTTTTCTTAAATGATGCAGGCATTGTCGGTTTAACTGGCGTTTTGTTCTTTTCTTCAGGCATTAGCGCAGCCGTAGGTTTAACTTTGAACTGTCCCACCGGACTGGGTTTAGGACTCTGGGAAGGTGAAGGTATTGACGCACCATTATTCGCGTTTTGCGTTGGAATTAGTAACGTCGGAGGTTGCGTAAACGTCGGTTGTTGATTCGTCGCTTGCAACTGATTCGCAAAGGATGGCTGTGGCGTGGTTATTTGTTCCTGCGGTTTGAACAACGGCGTGGGATTTGATGGGGGAGGTGGCGCGGGTTCTTCCTGCTTTACTGGTATATTAGGAATCGTAGGAGGTTGTTGAGTTTTTCCAGAAAACACACCAACCGGGAACTCTTCATTGGCAGTGTATCTGAGTACTCCCGGTTTGACTACATTCTTGGTTTCAGGCACAGGTACGACACTAGGTGATACCGCAGGTGCAATATCGTTTTGTGGTGTTACCGGTGAAGGAGGTGTACTGCGTGGCGTATTTGGCTGACTGGGAACGTCTAAACCACGTAGTAAAGACGGTAACTCCACGGTTTCTTTCTTTTGAGGCGTTAAAGGACTGTCTAGGCTCTTTTCGGGAGACTTGACTGGTGTGGCGGGGCTCGGCGCTTCAATATTACTCTCGTCATTCTCTGACATGGAAGTTACATCCTTGGTATCTTCATCGTCGCCAGCATTGTGTGCGTGGGACTGATGATACTTGAGACCGTTGATGTGTTTATACTTCTTGGAGCAATTAGGTTCAGGGCACTCAAGTAAAACAGGCGATGGCGGCGGAGACGAGCAAGTGCCTGTCGGTGGCGTGGCCGGAATAACATTGACCACACTAGCCGCAGGACCCACTTTGCTCTTTTTACCAGTAGTAGCGTTCGCAGGTGGTTCTTCTTCACCCGCTCGACTCTTACGCTTGTTCGAAGGCTCCGGGCGCGGTGGAATAAAGGGCGTCGGCGACGAGGGTGCAGTCGGAGGCGCGGAACCATTAGCCGCCCCTCGTCGTCCCTTGACCGTACCGCCGTTCCGCAATTTGCTGTGCACCGACGAACGCGTCTCGGTGAAATTACTCAAGTCTGTACTGGGCGCAGCGCCCGCCGCCGCCGACCGCCCGCGCTTGCCTCGGCCTTTGGGGGTTCGTGTGTCTAAGTCACTTGTCGGTGAATCACAGAATCTGCGCAAATATTTACACATTAGCCCACTGGGCACAAAAGTGCTATCCGTCTACAAACAACAATACACATCCAGGAAGAATTCAAATAAAGTTACATACCTTGGGGGAGCCCAGTCATGGCGGGTGCAGTCTAGCAGCGTTCCGACATAAGTCTTGCCGCGCCATGTCACATTGACGACGAGTACGCCGCCTTCAGTTTCGTGCCAAACGATGCCTTCGAGTGTAACGCTCGTGCCGGGCTCGCACGGACCTAAACAATCGGGCTCTGTAATCGTACCCACACTCGTTCCCACGCACACATCGTTTGTGTCCTGTAATCCAAAAAATGTCAACCTTTAATAATGGCAATTCAATCTTTCACCGTCAAACTATTGTGCCAAGCAAAAAAGTAAACGAAGAATGAAAGTGGTATACACGTAATTATAGCTTATATAAACATTCAAACCAATTCATTAGTATAATAATATCATAGAACAATGTTAACATCACATCAACAATCTTTAATGTATAAATAAACAATGAGTCGAGTATTGTAGTGATACACACGCCAATCAAAGTCAATATAATAATAATTACAACACTTTTTGTGATGACCGGTTTCAATTTAAAATGGCGCGCACACAACATATGAAAATAAGTATTTTATTGGTCGATGATTACATATTTGTCGGCGTGTCGACGAGGCAGCGCCGTTAAATTGAGTATTCATGTTATTCAAAACGTCACTAATATGTTCACGTTGTAATTCCAAGCCATTCCACGCTAGTCGACTGCGCTATCATTTAATTTGTGTGCAACACACAAAACAAATCCAAACATACACACACTCATACACACCAAATCACCACCCCCCGCATTCTATTTGTAATCCTCAATTTTCCCAGCTTCCAGCGCCAAAGTCGTTTCCCTTGTTTCCCCCACGTTTTCATTACATTTTAATGAAATCGATTTCTCTGTGTGTGATAAAAAAATGCTCGTTTACAAAATCAGAACGACAAAGCGCGTCAGGCGATCATGAAATATTTAGCATTTTATTGGCTGCGCATGAAAAATAATTCGGTTCAGTGTGACAAGCTGGTTTGTTTGAATTTGAGCGATGAATAACACGAACACAAAAGCGTTTTGTTGCCATTGTTTCGCTACCGCCCACGCTCGCCGCACGAATGCAAATGCAGAGAAAAAAATAATTGAATAAACCCAACGCGCGCCACCATTACGGTCTCACCACCATTACGTGTTTTAGGCTTTTGTTTTTAGTTTGCTTTTGCACTCTGCTCTCTCTTTGTGCTTATTTGTGTTTGTATCTTTTACATGTATTGGTTTTGTGTGTATTGAATGGGGAGCGCTTTCTTTAATTGCAAAACAACAAACAAAACAACAACAGAAAGGGAAACATTCCATAAGAAAGTTGAAGTGGATATCGTCGTCTTTAAGTAATTGCCATGTTTCAGTAAAAAATACAAAAAATAGTTGGTGTAAAGGGCGTATTGTAAGCATTTATTTCGACAATGTTAAGTACGACAACACCAGTGGGACTATTAAGCTTTAATACTCGATAATGATGCGACCATTCAGGTGTGTTAATTAACCCGGAGGCGCAAGGCGCGGCGACGGCAAAACGGCTTGTTCCAGGCGTTTTGGCGCTTGCAAGCTTCCGGAGTTTCCTTTTACAATTTACACACATACTTGAAAGTGAGAGAACGCGTCGGAGCGAGAACGACGTTGCGGGGTTGGGTCGAAAACTCGAACATCTGTGGTTCTTTAATGCCGGCTTTGTACTTGAGCCGACCGCAGTATTGATCGCTGGCGCGTTTCGCCGCCTCTCTCGAGCATACACATGCGTGCGACAACGGCGGCGGCGCGGTGCGCGCTGATAAAGCGAATGCTTGGCGGCAGCGGAGGCGGCGCGGCAAATACCGTGGCTAGCAGATGTGTCGGAGCGCGGCACGCAATCTCTTTCGGCGCGCTTCCTGTTTCCACCGCGCGATCAATCAAACACCCTCAGAATGCCGCCCCGGCGGGCTCATTAATAATCAATTGCCTTATGTGTGCAAGACTCGACCTTTTCGCAAATCGCTACCACTACCCCCTCATTTTTATTTCGCGCAAATTTCCACACTGGTAATTGATGTTAAGTTAAAAACTTCCAAACGACCGACGTAATAAAATGTTCTTTTCTTCGTTTCCTACATTTACATTACTACTACTATTAAATTTTGAGCAACCCCTAACGGTTTACAACTACAATACAAAAAGCCCAAATGTATAAGTTACCGTCCTAGCCGGAAATTACGTTTTCAGTTTATGAATAGCGTCGAAATACTAGGCATGAGGGTGAAAAAACTTGTGTTATACAAGCACCCTGTTTTTCATTATATAATTAACACAATAACCCCATGGAAAATTACAGGGTTCGTGCTACATTGCTACATTTAGAATCCAAACTTTGCTGCCTAAACTTTCGAAAGTTTTAATGCACGTAACAACTACCTCAAAATCCGAACTGAATAAAAGCTCAAAATGATAGTAATTGAAATTGAAACACGTAGAGCACAAAATGAACAATAAATAACTACCAAAACCACAACCCACGATCCGAACGAGAATGGAGCGAATACCATAATGAAAATTCATTTCCTAATTAAAAGTAACAAGTTGAACTAAAACGAAAAACCAATATACTCGGATAATGTAAGAATATTTCCCGTACGAGAAAATATGTAAGGAGCGTCGTTGGAATTTGACGCGTTCCGACTCGTTTGGATTTAATATAAATGCAAATTTCGTCCATCAGTCGGCAGGATCAGCCGAGTCAAACTCAAACTCCTCGTTTGCTTCCACCGCCACCACCGTCGATTCGACGCAACGCCCCCGCCGGCGTCTTAATTACACTCGGCTTTGGTTATTATCTCCGACGTGCGTCTGCAACTGCACTGTCAGTAAGCCCTCGCGGCCATACAGCGATTTTCGCATTTAGTGCGCTCATTTGGAGAGGAAAATTATCCGAAACAAAGCCGAAAAATTTCCCGATCATTAATTCAACAATAGGGGTGAGTTTAAACCCCCCTGCGATAAACTTTGACCTTTTTTTTTCGACTTGACAGAGCGTAAAGAAGTGAAAAGGAAGAGAAAATAATGAATTTGTTGGCTACAGAATTTGTTTGTGTATGTTCGTGAGTAGAGTCGGTAGTCGGGTTTGCCAAATAAATTATGACCCGGTCACAATAAACCAGCTGCCAACGCCAACTTGCGGAGAAGCCAAAACTCTTCGTGCGCATCGACATCCACATCGTTTCGATTCCATAATAATGCGGCAAACGAGCTTGGAGCGATTGAAAAGCTCGCGTTCGCCGCTCGAAACGAACGATATAAACGATACATAACGAATCGGATCGAATCGAATCGCACCGGTTGTGCGATATATAGCAAAGGGCGCAAACGACGAACGAGCTGAAATCCAATACGAAAGGGGAAATTGCCCGTTGACACAGACCGCACATTTTATTTTTCCCACTTTATTGCGCTTGCATTTGTGCGCGGTGTGCTCGTTTGTTTGTTGTTTCGCTTTTTTATTTACTTACGCTCGGACGATAACATGTGTAGTTGAGGAAGACCCGTGTATAAAAGCTCGCCAAACAAACACAAACAAAATAGGGTTGTTTTGTTATCGGCTAAAATGTTAAAGTAACAATTTTGATTTAATCTCCCATTTATCATTAAATGTAAAATCTTGTTTGTGTCATGATTAATACAAATAAACTTATCGAAAATTAAACTTGGGACATTACAACACAGATGTGAAACCAATTAAGACGTCTTTTTAGGACTCATCATCATGCTTGCACGCGCGCCAAGATTTATTTTCAAAAAATAAAACAAAAGCAAGCGTAAATAATTCAGAAACGCGTCTAAAGTGCAAATTCAAAAGCTTTCCGAGCGCCGAGACAAAATTAGAATTAAAATTAAAAGTACATAAAAGGCAAAAAGAAAATTAATTAAAGCATCCCGCGCGCAGCAAATTTCATCGTAGCCTGAAAAGGCGTATACGTGCAGCATGTAGCTTTTTGAAGCATAAAAATAAAAATATACCAACCAAGAGCATCAGAGAAACAAGAGAGAGCAGGCAAAACGGTTGAAAAGCATACCGGCAAAGGAAATAAAATAAAACAAACAAAAAAATCTCTCGCGCGCAAAGCTACGACTATGGCGTGGAAAAACCATGAGCAGGAAAAAGGCGAGAAACAAAAAAAAGCGCGTCGAGAGAGTGAGTGGGGAAAAAAGCTCAGGAGCTTGTAATGTCGGAACACGTCGCATTCCAGGCTTGGTTCGGTTGCTGCTATACGCTCGTTGCTTGCGCGTTTTGCACGTTATAGGGTTAAAACAAGATTCGCACTCGTAGATTTTCAGTAACCACAACAAAGGGATATTTTGCCGCCAATACGTGTACATATTGGCACTGTGAGCTCTTTGAAGACCAATGCCGCTA
>JARJDS010031892.1:0-11137 GCA_030264155.1 Atheta pasadenae | reverse complement strand
CTTTGAAAGACCAAACAATTATACTTCGGGGATGTTTCATAGTTTAAACTTGGTCATAGGTTAAAAAGGAACTACTTAACTATAAAAGAAAATTTAGAACAGGAAAATTGGTTAATATGAAGAGGAGATATACTCAATTTTCCATGACGTGTTCCCCCCCATCTATGAAACTAATTTCTGAATAAATACAAAATATAATACCTACCTTTCAACAAAAATTGCATGTCTATTTAAATAAAATCTTTCTCTAATACTAACGCTGCTAGACACACTGTATCTATAATTGGTTATCAAAAACTTAAATTCTACAGGTAGATTTCCTTAATGAAAGTTACTAAACTAAATTTATTCAATTAATATAAATCCTACAATAAATTACTTCGCACAACTCTTAAAATTTGTTGAAAAAGTCCACGAAATATGAAATAAATCAACGTTTATTGCAAGAATATACAAGATGGAAATTTGAAGACTTCGTTCGTTTACAGCTGTCGGGGTCACTGATAAATCGGTTCAACTAAAATACAATTCCGGCGGTAGACACAAAATCTGTAGGAAACAATTATTTATATTCTGGTGTGATGCAACGTAAAGCAATTTGAAACATGTTTACCACTTGCAATAAAACGCGATTCTGTATTATAAAATTGTATCTACGTGTACATACAACTTACTTCGCGTCAAACTTTGAATAAGTCCGTTAACGTCTCTTGGCAACCGACCAACCGTCTTCTCCTTCAGCAGCAGCAGCAGCTTCGCGAGCTAGAATAAACAGAAAACAAATTATTATTTAAAGGTTTGGTTGTTTAAATGTAACTTACGTTTATCAGCACGTGGTGGTGGTCGACTATCTGAATCTCTGCCTTCACCACGACGAATTTCTTTACGGTCATCGCCACGCATGTCACGAGAATCCTTTCCATCACGGCCTTCTCCTCTCCTGATTGGAGGACCTGAATCGCGAGGTCCACGCCCACCTGATGAAGGAATACCTCTACGAATAGGTTCGCCATCTTTAGGTGCAGAGCGATCCCATGTGCGTTCTGGACGTGGACGATCGCGGTCATCACGACGATCATCGCGTCGGTCATCACGTCTATCACGATCATCCCTGCGATCACGATCATCACGTCGATCGCGATTATCACGATCATCACCCCTGCGTTCACCAGCTTCACGCATACGCCAGCTACCACCACCACCTTCAGGTTTACGTTCCCCACGTTCAGGCCTCTCGCGTTCTCCACGATCAGGCCTATCACGTTCTCCACGTTCACTACGTTCAGGACGGTCACGTTCCATGCGATCTGAACGCTCACGTTCCCTGTCACTACGTTCGGGACGGTCACGCTCGCCATCAGTTTGACGCATTCTAGACTTCCAAGGTTCGGCTTCTTTTTTACCATCTTCACCGGTACGCTCTTGTCCACCACCTCGTCTCCATGGTGTAGCAGCAGGAGCTGGCGCAGATTCAGTATCATCACTTCCTCTCTCGCCTCTACCTTCAGGTTTATTACGCCAGGAAGATTTTTCTTTAGGTGGAGCGCGTTCTTTCGGCGTTGTATCTCTATCTTCCAGAAGCTTGCGTTCAATTTCTTCTTCACGTGCGCGTTTCTTAGCTTCAGCACGTTCCAACATTTCAAGTTTTTCCTTAGTCTGCCTGTCGCGTTCTTCGCGTTCGGCACGTTGACGTTCTTCCCTTTCTTTATCCTCTTGCTCTTTACGAAGCATACGCGCCTCTTCTTCAAGACGTAATTCTTCCTCACGTTTACGTTCTTCCTCTTCTTCCTTTTCATGCAAATACTTATGACGACGATCTTCCTTTCGCTTCTTCTTGCGTTCCAATAAACGAATCTTGCGTTCTTCGCCCAACATTTTCTCAAATTCTTTAACCTTATCTTCATAAACTGAATTGCGATCTTTGAGAAGATTTGCCAAGAAAGCATCCTTATCGGGCTTCATACGACTAAGACGTTCACGCGCTGCAACAGCAATCTTACGTTCTTCAATTGCATTAGCAATCTGTTCCTTTTCTTCTTGCTCCCAAAACGCTTGATCCTGCAACTGACGTTCTTTCATGCTAGCTTGCAATAAAGGAATTTCTTCTAAACGTTTGGCACGTTCAAAGTAATCAACCTTCTTTTCTTGAGACTTCAACTTGGCTTGCAATTCTCTGCGTTCTTTCTGCAATTCCTCTGCTTCACGCATAGCAATCTGTTCAGCATCCATCTTCTTAATATCATCTTCATCAAGTTTTTTCAAAATCTTCTGACCATGGCTAGTCTGAGAAATCTGCTGCATCTTTTCCTTAAGATGCCTGTCCTTAATCTGCTGGATCTCATTCAACGCCCTCTTACGCTCGCGCTCCTCACGTTCATGTTCGAGTCGTTTCTGCTCAGCAAGCGCTTGCTGCTTAACCAATTCCTCCAAACGCCTATGTTCTTCTTCTTCACGAACAGTGTTCAATTTCTCGATGTATTCCTTCCTATCTTCAATGATCTTATGACGTAACAGGATACGTTGGTGTTCACGTACTTTGTTTTCATGGTAGTTATTAACTAAAGCAGCGCGGACCTTTTCGCGTTCTTGTTTTTTCTTATTGGGATTGATGACCGCGATTGCTTGATGTAGCACAGTAGCCATGTTAACCAATTGATTACGAATCTGTTCGCTAGGCATGGATTGAAGAGTAGGACCCTCCGGTTTATCTTCCCGCTGGCTTTCGCTCAAATCCATACCAAAGTGAACGCACCGATTTCCGTGATCGATACGAATTTGCATATCGTTATGACGAACACAATCAACCAACAAACGCTCCAAATGGAAGGTAGTTGTAAATTTAGCCAATTCAATTAAGCGATCAAACTTAATAGTTTGATAAACCTGAGCAATCTGTCGGACTAAACGCACAAGAGTAACATCTTGCAATTGCGGGATGTACAATTGCAAAGCATTACCTTCATCAGCCTGTAGAGAATCAATTACGGTTTGCACGCGTCCACAGAGCAACAACGGGTGGAACTCAACCTCCAACCAAGTGTACAAGTTCTGAAGTTGAGGAGTTGCCAAATTCAAAACATTAAAACGCGCAACATCCTTGAGTAAACTGGCGCGAGTCGGTGGTTGTTGAAGACCTAACAAAACAGCTAAACGCTGAGCTTTTTCAAGAGGTGACTTGTCAGTTTCAATGAACCTATCAAATTCAGGATGAGCAGATGGTAATGGAATAGCCAGAGTTGCAATCAAAACACGACACGCCATACGCTGCAATTCTTCTTGAGTAATATTTTTCTTCATTTCTTTAGATAACTGATACAACTTAAAAAGTGCTGCAGCATGGTACAAATAATTACCAGCTTTCCAGAAAACCATAGCTAATTTTTGATAATAATTAGCCATGGTTTTGGGAACAGGCAATTTCTTTGACATATTCATTAAATTATGAATATCTTCAATCGCCTTGTAAGCTTCTTGCCATAATTCCATCTGAATTGCTGAATCCAGTTGATACAAGCGCGTTTCTAAATTAAGTTGTTGTGTTTCTGGTTTGGAAATGGATACATTTGCAACCTGCACTGGTAATTTGCAGATATCCTCCAAATGTTTGCGCAATTTATCACACAATTTACGGAACTCTGTCTTGCGATTGTACTTAAGACAAAACTGGAATGCCATGCAAGCAATGTCATGATACAAAGTCTCAACATGTGCATTTGTTCTCAACAATTCTAAACATTGACAATAAGATTCCCATAAGAATTTCACCCATGGAGTAAGAATGGTCCTGTCAGAACGATCTTGTGCATCTTCACCAGATACCGCACTAAAGTTAAAGACCACAAATTAAAATTTACACATAAAAACATAATAATACAAAATACCTTAACAAAATACTTTCAGGAGTTGCTAAATTATCCAAGTCATCAATATCAATAACTGCTTGAGCTGATTGTTCCCTAGCATTCTCAGTTTTCTCCTCAGCCATACGCAAATACCCTCTGATAACATTTTCCAAAGATCCAACATTCACGGACTGAAATAAATTTCGGTACTGAAACAATCCCTCCTTGGCAATGTGAGACTTCTTGAGTTCCACACAGAGGTCCAAATATTTGAACATGATAGGCTCCAGAATAAGCTCGGACAAGTTGTACGACCATTTCTTGTTGCGGAACACCTCCTGCAGCGTATCCAAAGCTCTCGCAGGCTTGCCGACATCGATGAATTCTGCAAGTGAGAAGCGCACAGGTTACACACACGTTGTACCACCATATTGAAGCCGGCTTCCACAAAACACATACCGTTGGCGCGTTTGAGCGCATTTTCCGGACGCTGTCCGTATCTAGCCATCTTTACTAATAATCCAAGACTCTGGTTAACGGTTAAGCATTAGATTCACAAGAAATTGTGTTTCGTGCACAGTTAGGGGTTGCAGAAATGTAGGAACACTTCCACAACACACGGGGCACGAAAGAAAATGGCCGTCACGGAAGTCAACAATGTGTCAATGAGAATCATTTAGTGGTATTTTCGAAACCAGTAGAACTACTTAGTGACACACTGAGTGTAACATGAATGTAACTGAGTATAACTTAAATCAAGGTTAATTAAAACACAAAATGTTCAATGTACAACTGATTTCAATTAAAATTTCAAACATCATTTATACATTTGTGAGTATAAACTTGAAGTAATAACAATCTATTAGAAATTTAACATTAAAAAATGTTTTGTATACTAGAAAAATGTTACCAACTTAGAAAAAAACAAAGTTACTAGATTTTTCTGGCCGCGTAATAATCACAAATAATCAGCAATAATAAATTTTGTTTCTAAGGAATGGTTTTCTTTTTCAATACAAATAATTAAATTACTGAGGAAACCATGTATTACAAGTTACACCAAATCGTTTATTTAAAATGGCTAACAAATTCCAACACAAAAGAAAAGTATGTATTACTGAATATAAATTAATTGCTCATTTATTAGCAATATAAAAAATTACGCACGTTATGAATTGATTTATTTAATGAGACAACAAATTAATGAATTAAGCCCAATCTGTAAAAACCATGTCAAAATATTAGTCAGTCATACTAAACATTAAAACCATAGAAACAAATAAATCACAGTTTTACAAATATGCAACTCGCAACAATTAATTAAACGCATATCGTACATCATTTATAAGACAATTAAAAATTAAATTAAAAAATTCATAATTACGATATGCGTTCTTAAATATAACCTAACAACTTACCAAAAAGCACAATCCATCCTCATCCACATTTGTACAGTTAATAATCCGTTGGGTTATGCTCTAAATATAAATAATTATTAATACAATCACCTAAACAACATCTCATAAAATTTCTAACCTCAAACAAACAATAAACTAAGACTACTTACTCTCTTGCGCTCTTTCTTCCGCCCGCGCTTTCATTCGCGTTATAAACGCAGCCCCTTTATTCTTTCTAAAGTTTTCATACGGGTCATTAAGATTACACCCAACTCCTTTAAACTGGTCCTGCCTATCTCTCACATCCCCACCGCTAATGGGCGCGTCGATGCCTTGCTCGTTAACGCCCAGACCACTCCCACCCCAACCCATGCGCTTCATCATTTGATGTCCCTTATTGGTCGCGTCCAAACTTTCTGCTGCGCTTAAACTGATCGGCGTCATATTATTCGAAGCCCTAAAGAGCGGTGATGGCGACCTTGATTTTGACCTGGAGCAGGATCTGGTTCGTCTACGCCTCGATTTCCTATCACGATCACGGTCTCTATCACGACGTTCGTCCCTATCACGTGATCTATCAGGATCTCTATCGCGATCACGGTCACGTGACCTATCCAAATCACGCTCACGTTCCCTGTCACGTTTTCGCGGCGGTGTTCTTGATCTTGAACGAGAATGACTTATCCGCTTCAAATGGGGCGACGGACTTTTACTCGTATACCGCCTCCGCGGGGGTGACGGACTTTTTTCTTGCGTAATCGTAACAGGACTAGGTGACCTTGACTCCTCCCTCAAACCCGCCGCAATCAAGTCTTCTTTTTCTTTTTTCGCCTGATTTTTAGCTTTGTAATATTCATATAAACCCAATTTCTCCCAACCCTCGGCATCTCTAGGCCTTTCATGTGATGGTAGCGAATAAAACGCATCAACCGCTGCAAGTAATCGATCGCTAGGTGGCGCTGGGGGAGGTAAACGTATCATTTTAGGATCTAAAGATTTAAATTTCGTATCATCAAGCTTAATCAACGGAACCATTAAGCCCGCAGGTAATTCGTAATAAGGAACGGATGGCATCAATTCTTCTTGCAGAATTTCAGCCGGGGGCGGCATAAACCCAGGTGGGGGGCGTGAAAAGTCAGGGAAAATCGCTGGTAGACCAGGTAGCGTAGGTAAGGTCAAATTATGTGGTATTGTAGGAGGTGGAAAAAACCCTGGTGGGGGTTGTGTAAACTGCGGTGGGGGTACAGATGGATTTATAGGCGGTAACGCCGCTTCGGTCATTATTTGTTGTTGTTGATGTTGCTTGATTTGTTCCTCAGTTGTGATTCGCTGCTCTAAATCCTGTATTTGTTGCGTGGCGTGTAAAACAAATGCCTGATGTTGAGACCTATAACTTTCAAAAGTTGCTTGGGTTGATTGTGTCAACAAACCAATCTCTGTGCTAAATTTATTCAATTGGTCTGCTTTGAATTGTTGTAAACTATCTTGTGGATTACGCATTGCTTCCACAGTTGCAGGGTCTAGATAATTTGCTTTGGATTCCCAAAGTTGTAACAATTTATCCAGCTTTGATCGTTGGTCGTCAGATGCCACTACACTAGCACTACAAAACATTGGAACAACAACCGATTCCAATGCATCTTTTAAATCTGCAGCGTTTTTGCGTGCGCAATGATGTAAAACATCATTTACCAAATAAATTAAATGCAAACGATGCGTAAACGTAGGCGTGCCTTGAATTACTTTCAAAAGTAAACTCCTTGCAATGCATAAAGCCTTTTCTTTATCTGTTGCATGTTGTAAAATCCAAGATTTACCAGTTTGTATACTATCTTTTGTGCAATTATCAATTATCAATGTTAATAAAGCATCTAGTTCAGGCAAAACAATTTGTAATTCATCAGCATCTTGTTGATTACCTTTAGTTTCAGCCTCTGAAATAACAGTATCAATTTGTACTTGTTGTTGTTGCATTAGCACAGCTTGTTGTGCTTGTAAATTTTGCTCGCTTTGTATGATCTGTTCCTGTAAAGCTTCAATTTGTGATCTTAACTGCTGAATGTCAACATTTGCACTTGATGCTACATTATTAAGAGGTGGAATTGTAGCTGGGGTTGGAGGAGTTGGGTTTATGCTTGGTGGTTGTGTCCAAATTTGTCCGGGTTGTTTCAAAACAATTTTTTCTGCTTGCACTTTGTACTTGTAGTAGTTGTAGTATTCGCCGCCGTAGAGAAACTGAAACTTGGTGTTTCCTTTTTGTTTATTCTTGGTCATCTGTTCGAATTCGGGCCCATTTCTAGCTACAAATTGTGCCAGTTTGTCTATTATATTTCTTAATTCTGTGTCTGTAAACATAACCTCTGGGTGAGACTCGGAATGTTTTGCGAGATTTGTGATTACACAGATATGGGAATCAAAATTCATGTGTATATACTATTCCACCTATGTTACCTTGCGGTGCCGGTGGTACGTCCATCATTTTTGCAATTTTAATTAAGGATTTATCACATTATTGTTGTGATTATGATCAAACACTTTGCTTAGCACTTGCCGCTTGCTTGTTGTGTAGGCAACTTATAATACACCAATTTTAACATTTACCTGCATTATACAAACACAACCAACATTACACTAAACAAAACCAATTTTTACCCAACAGAAAATGTTTGAATTTTAGATAACAAAGTAAATAATACCATGTATACTATACAAATTTAATTAAATTTCGAAAATACCAATAGTAAATAAAAATTTCCCTTCAGTTTTATAACACCCCACAAGATATTATTAGAATAAATGAAAAAAAGGAAACAAATAGTAATTGTAAATGTTCATTAGAAACTATAATTAAGTTCAACATTTGAAACGTTTTATCACAACAACGACTCAATCGCGTACTCGAAGATTCCAAATCGAAGAACGCCGTGCGCCAACAGTAGGCCTGGCGACTGAACTAAATTTAAACTTGTTGATCTGTACATTGCTGCCGAGCACCTCTTGCAACTTGCTCAACTCCCCTAATTCGATATAACCCCCATGAACATCAAGAAACAACAATGATTCGCTTTTCTTTAGCGTTAAAAGCGCTCTGTAAGGAATAAGGTAACAACGTGATAATGCTAAAAAGTTGAGGTCATGAAGTTTGATGATGTGTTGAACTGCATAACCGGATAATCCTGTGCAATCCGATAGATCAAGTTCACGAAGACCTGGACACGACTTGACTAAATCACCAATACCTAATTTATCATAAAATTTCCAAAAATTTAAGGTTAAATTTCATAGTTTAAAAACAATTGTGTTACATACTTGCATCATTGAGTAATTTCCTGCACCCAGAAAGATTTAAACGATCTACAGTTGCAGGAAGATTAGCACACAAATATTTAATACTTGCCGCATCTAAATAAGTCCACGCAATATTCAATTCACGTAACCTTTAAACAGAAAAAAACATTTGCAGTTTACACACATAACCTCAAGAAGCAAAACACTCACTTGCGACATTTTGTTAACAAAGCTGTTAAACCTTCAACATTAATACCTTCTGCCATAGCTAAATTCAAAACCTCCAAATCCACACTTCTTGCCAACATTTGAAAAATTTCAGCATTCAAACTAACATGTTCTAAGCTAACTTTTTTCAATCTTCGGCACTTGGAAAACAAAGTTTTCAAACTATCTGGCTCTGCATGTACCATTCCCGCGTCCAAATACATCAATCTTGCTTGAAAATTATCCCCAGCAGCGCGTGATTCAGGCGTTAAAATCGGTCCCTGAATATCACACTGCGCCAAACGTAATATAATAACTTGCCGGCTTATTATCTGACCTAAAGCTCCAGGACTCAAAACCCGACCTGAAGCATCAATCCGCGCCCACAAACTTTCATCGCGTGCAAGTCTATAAAACCGACTGCACACACAAGATGAATACAAAAGGTGTCGTTTTGGCAAAAAGTGAAATATGTGTAAAACAACTTCATCCGATAATAATGAAAAGTAATCAATCTTCAAAGGTTCAGCCGCTGTTTTTTTGATTAGAAATCCACCCCATTCTTCAATTGATATATTCTGTGTGTCTTGATTTGGTGTGTGGCAGCCAATCGGTGGTGGTGATATTAATTGTGCTTGTTGTGCAGGTGTGGAGTCTTCATTTTCATTATTTTCACAATCACTTTGTGTGTCGGAATCGTCCTGCAAAACGCTGACGCCAAAGTCGTACACTTCGTCTAGTTTTACTGTGTTGTTTAAACTCCATCGTTCTTTCTGTGGCGATTCGTATCTTGCGCGTTTTCTGCAAGATTTAGCGGTAAATAAAGCAACAGGTTAATTTAGTATTTTAGCACTTTTGCGGGATTTAATTGTTATTTACCTCGCCGGCGATCCATCCATGTTGGAATTCACATGTAATGGTTGTAGGACGTTCTTGGTACTCATTTTGATGAGTTTTTATGTTACAAACGGCTGATTTTGCTGATTTGAGGTCGAAATATTATCATTGAATTGTTCCCTCCAAAGTGTTCATGGTACAAGTTGCGCACTTTGCAAGCGCGCACCACGGCACACGAACAGGTTATGAACGAAGCAACGCGCAAAGCAGCGCAAAGTCAATTAATATTATATAAATATAGATATAAATGTTGAACAGTAATTAAAGAAATATATGTAAATACGAATAATTTGGGTTTTGTGTGAATTTGTAAATGAAAAGTCAATTATTTTTAACAATTGGTGTTTGAATATAGGCAACTTTTTATACACGTCTGTCAACTTGTCATCATTTTTTCATTACACCACAATCACAATCACAATATACTACCAAAAGTATTAAATTTCATAGTTATAACCTGGTTATAACAAACAAAACAAGTATTGTATTACGTTAATCACTAAACATTAGATTAAATGAGATTATATTTCGTATACATGGCTTATGTAGTAATTTATTAGCAATTAACGTCTAAACACGTAAAAACACTAGCCACACATGTTTAAATTCAAAAAAATGCGTTTTACATTAATGAAATTAACTTGTAAGTAAAAACACTACACAAAATAACAATTATGTTCGCTGTAATGATTAATGATTTGTTTAATTTACTAAAATATTTTAGTTATGTTAATTTTGTGCGCATGCGTCATCATACATGCGCATGCGTGTTTTAATGGACGACAAAGGGGAAGATGCATACAATGGAATCCAACAAAATCTATTTGTATAGAATATCAATAATGCTAATTACAATTAAACTCTGTGTTAATATTGTTCTTAAACATAACAAATCAATCAGACTTTAAAAAACTCAACTTCACGGTGTTAACTGGTGTCAACTGAAGTAAACAGCTGTAAATGTCAAACGTTAAACGTGAACACCAATCAGAATCAAGTAACAACCCACTTCTAAACATGGCGTCAAATGACGTAGTATAATAAATATTCTTAAAACTTAATATTTATTTGTAAAAGTTAATAACAATAACTAAATACGTAATAACTGTCCCCATAACCTGAAAATTAATAATATAAAATAAATCTATAATTTTTATTGAGTAAAACCTTATTTAGAGTAAACTTACTGTTGTGTAGACACCACGTGACACGCTAAACATTCCGCAAGGACGAAACGCATCTGATGGTAACAACAAAATCTTTTTCGCAAATATTTCGGCTTGTTTTTCTAGGTTACGATTACTTGTATACGACAATAACTTCCTAACCAACATACGAATCATATCTAGTTCGTTATTTAAGCTTTGCGCGGGTTCAACAATTAAAATCAAACGACTACTGTGAAACAACAACCAGAAAAAGTGTAACAATTGTAGTTCAACCATTGATTTTGATAATAAGTGATGAAACACGAAATAAGGACGAACTATCATGTTAATTAAAATA
>JARJDS010031890.1:0-29043 GCA_030264155.1 Atheta pasadenae | reverse complement strand
TCTCTGTTGTACTTGTACTTCTATTTCCTATTCGTTCCTGTACATTCTTTATGTTCTATTCACTTTGTATTTGATTCTTCCCATTGATTCCTATGTATTTCTCGTTGATCTCATATTTGTATTTGATTCTTCCTATTGATTCCTATGTATTTCTCGTTGATCTCATATACTTTGCATGTTACACTTGTAACTTATGTTTCCATTGATCATTTGTTGTATGCAACTTGCAATACTTGTATGTATGTAAATTTTATCCTAAAAAGTCCACAGCCGCTGTGGGTATCGAACCCGTGCCGCCTGGGTGACAAGCGACCTCCTTATACATTAAGCCATTCAGCTTCGTACCGTTTGTACTAAAAATAAGTAACTTAAGCCGTCAACTACATAAATGGGTAAAGCAAATACCATACGACTTAATTAAAAAGTAAATAGCAGAAATAGTTATTATAGTAATTAATTGATTAAATCTTATTCAAAGAAACTCATACACACATAGGTAAAGCCTTATAACTAATACTATATGGCCGTTTTAGAATCGAATTTATTACTTTTGTTTAAAGAAAATCTTGATGAGCATTTCGTGCAATGTTGTTTGGGTTGCCGACAGTCAACATTGAAATAATTTGAAATAATTGTTCTTATACTAACTAGTAACAATGATTATACACCCAATAACAAAATTAATTAGTTCTATAATAAACTGTTAATATTATTCTAAATTGCAATGTTTTAGAATATAATACATACACATTGATGTACAGGAATTTACCAGAATGTACTTCAAGGTAAATTGTGGTAGTACTGGGTAGTACTTAGATACTAGTGTGATCTAGCTACTTTTGCTTTCCCGCCAAAAATAAAAGTCCCTAGACCGAGTACAAGTTGATTACGTACAACCGTTGATACACCCACGTACTTCTATATTTCAAGCTAAAACCTCAGTTTGCGTATAAAATCTAATTGAAACAAACATAGATATGCGATATTTCTTTTTTTATTGAATATGTTTTTAATTCACATTAGTTTTTTTTTGTTTTGTTGTTATTTATGTACTTATTTACACAATGGTAATAAAATCGGTGATGCGCTTGTATTGTAATTTAGGGATCTCCGCAATGAAAAGTTATATTTTGTTTATTTTCATGTTAAATATAAGGCCTCGCGTGGCTTTTCATTTCATTTTTGTTTTCAATCAAGAAATGTATGTTTTTGAAATAAACCGGTCGAGAAAAGAACGATGTCGCCGTTACAAACTAGCGAACGATTTCGTCGTAGAAACGAACTTAGCATAATTATTTACAAATACAAAATTGAGGGAAATTTAACAAATATATATAAGAGATAGGATTGTACTAATTTTACAACACCCAAGTAGTAAACGCTCGATTTGTTCCTTTCGTTCGGACAATGTTTCTTGCGATTTGATCCTCTCTCACGACGCCAAAAAGACTGGTTACAATCAAATCAACTAAATAATTTACAACTACATCATTTATCGTTTCGATTCATTAATACTTGAAATATTTGTGGTAAAATACACTTTCTTTAAGTTCTCTCGTTTATTATTCGTGGACAGTCTTCGAAATGCAGGCAGGACGTGTGTAACAAAGTAAGCAATTCACTCGGAGCTGCATCAATCAGACGAATGCGTACATTTGCAATTACTTTCATTTTCTCTTTTGTAAAAAAAGGACTAGTACGGAAATATTGCATCATTGTGTCCTTTGATTTTCCTTTCTTGTTTGAAATAATTTATGTACTTACTATGTACGATCTTAATTCTTCCGGAGTGATTCGTCGCTCTTCGCCGCTACATCCTCTCATCAAATTAATATAAATTGTAATACACACAACGATATAATAATGTACGAATACAAAATAGAGACCAGCGGTGTTATAGTAGATCACGACCGCATCTATGAATGAAAAAAATGTCTATACACATCGCGTTCCAATAAAAAATACAATTTGCGTCATTTTGCACGATGGTTCGCTATAAACCGAACAATATTATATACAATGCATCCGCTGGAAGTTCAGCACGACTCCCTCAGTTATTTTTTACTTGCTGCTTGAAATTATTTGTTGCGTTGTAACATGGCACTCCTGTCTTCCTACTCGCTTCCCTATCCTTTCGCTCAAACATAAGTAACAATATAATGTCTTTGAGAAACAAAAACTGCGACAAAATAATAACTGCTGCTAGTGCAATCGCCGTCACAGCGTTCACAATGTGTTTGTACTTAAATCGATAAATAATCAACACTTAATGTAAATCAATAGTCTTCGAGCATTCAAATTCTTACATATCAAAAATTATCCTCATTCTCGCATCTTCTTTTGGTGCGCCTCAGTTCTGTTTGTTGAAACCAAAAATAAAAACAAAGAGGCACTTTGGTCCTTTTATTTTTCGCGCGTTGTCACGTTGATCTTGTGTCGACGTCTTAATGTATTAAATTGTGTTTCAATCCGCCGAAACTTCTAAGCGAGCTTTGAGCTTACGTTCCGGGTCGGATGGGCCGGCTAAATACTTACTCGGAATGGGCTTCATTCGTCGTGCACTCAAGTCGATGCACGGTTTGTACGCGAATCGTGTGCTTTATCGCAGCAAGATAACTTTAAATAAAATATAAAATTAATCTATTTTTCGAAGTCGTCGAGGAGAAACAGGTCTGTTGCGCTCTCGTCCAAGTCCAAAACAGGCATGTACTGCGGATTCGCTGGAGGCTCCAGGTTGATGAAGGGGTCGCAGAACATTGGATCCTGGTTAGCTATAACAACATAAAACACAATCAATCTAAAGTTATTAACTAGTTTATAATAATAATAAAATTTGAGGGATTTGTGGTTGTGGGTCTAGGACAATTTCACCAAGGATTACACAATGTTAACATTAACCATAAAGCACATAGAATTAAGCGTGTTAGATGTTAAGTTAGCAGCGTGATGAGCTGAATCCCATGGTGCTACGAATGCAAGGAAAATACGATAACACACACAGAACCCAGCTTATAACACCACCAAGTAAGCGACAGCGGAACAGAACACCCCCATTTGACTGAAAAAATAGAACAAAAGGCAGAAAAGCAGGACCACAACACGCAACGACTGTGATGCGTCGTGTGAAAACCTATACGTAACGCCGCTCACAGATTTACCACCACGCTCATGCGTCGATCACGATTATTATTAATGAAAGCCGGATTGAATGACCTCGTAGCTAGAACTCTGCCTGTGATGCGATTCAAAACACACATGTCACAGCCAGAACTCCCCTACGCTGCCATCACATACTCGCACTACACCATGTTGTTAATTAAAGTTGTTACAATATGTACAATTTACAAGGTTAATAAAGTGCAGTTGCAATTGTTATCTATGCCCAAAGTACGCAAGAATAAACATTGTGCCAATACTTACGGTACTTGGCGTTGAGCATAAAACTATCTTCAGACTTCGATAAGGCAATATTCGTGTAGTCTAACATCGACGTATATTCCATCTGCAATGGGTCCGCTATTCTCGATTCTTTGTCATACTTCATTTCCGGTTGATAACTTGCAGATGTCTTAGGTGCACCGACGCTCTGCATCACTGGGTCCTTCATGCCATTAGAGAATGAGATCTGCCGACATGTCTGAAACAACATGCACGTTAATACAATGCTAAAAACATAAGTAAACTATATTTACTTGAGTTGATATAGGTTTGCAATCCATGTATGTGTCTAATGGTGGAATAGGTGGAGTTGCCCAAATGTTCTGGCCTATGTATGGATCCACCTGGAGATCTCTGAGCAGTGGGTCGATGGCCGGCATCACACGTGGTTTCTCAGTATTAACAGGACACAGAAACACTTCAATCTCACCTTCCTGACTTCGCATTTGCATCTGCATTAAACCTTTGGGTACGCCAAGTTCTGTATTTGCCGGAGCTTTGATGGCCATCACCGTTTTGTTTTTAAACTTTTCAATCGATCTCAGATCGTGGTAAGTCACATACCCAAGTTTTTCGTGGTTGTACTTGAACAGAGTTTTCTCAGCGACGTCAATAAGTTTCTTGAGATCTTCCTCATACTTTCCTAGGTTTTGAACTTCTTCTTGAAGATGGCCTCCATTATTACTATCCTTTAACATAACCTGGTTTTTTGACTTTTTCTCCAAAACATTGATTCCCTCGAGCACGTTGGTGATGTCATACAGACGCCGCTTTTGAACTCCAAGTACTTTAGAGGCCCGATTCAGGTCCACGACACCGTCAGGAGATGCAGCCAGCAAACTGCGAAAACGCTCCGTCAGCAAACTCAAGGACGTATCGTGTCGGCTATTTTTCTTTGCCATCGTATGCGAATTCAAGGGCATTATTGCAGTGGCCTTGGCGCGCTTTGGAGGTGGCGCCTTAAACTCCTGCTTTATTGTCGGGATGATGTGTATCTGTTTGGAGTCCATGTTTAGCTTACGCTTTACCGAAGGAGGCTGTTGGTTGTATCCAGTGTTGATCTGGTTTTGCGGCGTTGCTCCGTACTGATGATCGCGAAGGTGTGGGCTAGGTGTACACCCGTCCTTAATGGAACTCATGTCCGGTGTCGATGTAGATGGCATGGTGTTATAATGCAATGGACTCTCCATGGCCGACCGTTTCACAGTTACACGTTTCATGATTTGTACTCTTTTAATTTGCAGTGAATGGTAGATTATCAGGTCGATTTAATCCATGTTGGTAAATCTAAAACAATTAAATAAAACGGTAAAAATTCAATCTAGCACTTCTTGACCTCTAATATCTTATTAAAGGGCTATAGTAATCAAACTAAACTGAAGACAGCAAGTATTAACTTCAGGTCCTACATAGATAACTCGTAATATTGTCACAAACTATGTGCGCCATTATTGCAAGTCAAGTTACGCCAAGAAAAACAAAGAATTCTTCGGTTTTTTTCCTAAAGCCTCTCAGATGCTAATACGCAGTGTAATTAGTGAACTTGTTTGGATTCCTCGTGGCGATTACTTTAAGAAAATGGCTTGTTTCTTTTCTGCGCATAGCACAGATAAATTCTATTTCTAACCTGACCGCGCACGATGCCACGAAGAAGTGGCAGTACATGCGTCTTTAGGGCGTTCTCCGCTGGCCTCGCTACCCATGAAAGTAGACTACACCAGGCAAAACCAACCCTCTCATGAATGATATTCTTAATATTAAGGAAATGTACACAACCGCCATCACAACAAACTGCGGAACTTAGGTACAAGCATCAACACCACCACTGCGAGTATTCCAGGCGTACGAAAATAAGTAACAATAGATAAGTGTTCCTTACCGAATGCATGGAGGGTTGCGTGATTCCTTGCAACGGGGTGGTATATAGATAACAAACATGCGTGCGATTTAAATGGCCCGGGCGTCAGGTTTCGGCGTGCTGCACGTCGGCAGAATAAAAAATGGTTGCCTGGCCGGAGTCCGGCTGGGCGCGCAGCGCGCGGCGTTCGCAAACGCCCGGTTTTTGAGGCACTACGACGGCACGATTTTCGCGTTTTCAGTACAGACGCACGGCGCACGAGATGCTTCACACGGCGACATCAAATTTGTGCTGATACGACCACTAGTTTACAAACAAATCTATCTTGAACTTGGGGATCAAACGCGACTTGCGAACTTGTACTGGGCGGCGAGTAGCGCGGTGCTCGCACGGCCCGTAAGCCTCTGTGGTGTCGGGGATATTACAAAACATCTGCCATCCGAAGCCCGGCAGTTGGCGCGCAGTGTATTGCGCGTGCGCGTCGACAGCAGCACATCTGATCGCGCCGGATACCTGAGCCAGCGCTGTACCCTGCAGATGTATGCGTGACGCGACGCACTCACACAAACAACGCACAATACAAGACTACACAATAAATTAGATCACAGAATACAATAGCAATATCGTACCTTCGTCTCCGGATTGAACTGATTCATAAAGTACCTATGTCAGGAAGTCTTTCTCAGCGCGGATTAAAGGTCCCAAGTCCTTCCCTTCAACGATATTTGCCAATTCTCATTGCCCGCCGTCGATGCAGCATTCACACATGCTGCTACACTCACTCACACACATACATACCACGACCATGCGCCAGCCGCGAAACGAACCGTGCACGTTTCTATTATGCGTAAGCGCAACGCACTAACCCAACCGACGCAACCGACATCGACATCGCGATGAGCGAGAGAGCCGCGACACGCTCCAGCTTGAAGGCGCTGCTGCTGCGGGCAAGAAGGAAAAAGGATATGTAAACAAACGCGTACCATACGCGGCTGCCGAGCGGGGGAATCCGAGCATAGAGTGTCGCGAACAACACTAGCGCTAGGTATCAACCTGCCACTAGAAACATTCCTGCACTTTCGAGATAAACCTAAAATTATCAGGACATTGCGCTATATTTAAAAACATGGAGATTCATCTCTACACTTCAGGGTTAATATTTGATAAATAAATAAGTTTAGAATCCTAACCTATTTGATCAAACCATAATGAATCAAAGAAAAGAAAATCCCCCAACTAATAATTCAGTTATTTGCGGAAATTTTATTGGTGCAGCTTTTGCTTAACGCAATAAATTACGAAATAGTTACGATTGTTGGAAAAACCGTTGCGGGGATCCCTCTTTGACCTGCAATAAACGGTCACCTCAACGTTGTGTGCGAGAAGCACTCGTGCGCATTTTTACATCTTGCACGGCGTCGGGCGCCCCTAGCTGTAAGAAAACGAGCAAATAAAGGAAACGCAAGAGGGTGAGTGCAGCACGAGCCGTTACCAGGACGCCGTGCATTGTGATCGATTAAAATGCAACCACCTGGATCTTATTTATGCATATACCACGTACAACAGCGTAAAACATGCGTGCAGTACAAGATGCATTTTTTCTTCAAAGACTCTTGTGTAGACAACGGCTTATGTGGATTGTAGGCAAGATCTTAGCTTTGAACCGTTAATCTTTCATTCTTGATATACACTTTTTGTATTGATAGGTATACAATCCCTATCCACCCAAACGTTCCTAGCGTAGGTACTTACATTTAGATGCGGATAGAGGTTTAATTTAATTCAATAGTTCCTCCAGAATAAGATCATTTACATTTAAACCGACCAATATTACAACCAAACTATCAAATGCTAATGTATTCAATAAATATTTTAAAACGTTTCCGGGGTGTAGCGATGAAATAACCACCCCATACTTCCCTAAATGTGTATATGCATTGTATGCAAGTAATTACATTTTAAATGTGACGACGTTTTAAGATTTGTGTGGTAATCTTCAACAATTTAACGAAAAATGTGGTCCCAAGATGTTAGTTCATTGCTTACCATGATCATAAAATTAAAATTCGGAGTACTATACTACACCAGACGGTTCAGCCTTTGCTAGGAACTCTCCACAGTATCCACTACTTGGAAAAGCAACAATAAATTGTATTTACATACAAAACAATGTCGTAGTTTAACGAATTACCCAAGATTAGGTACTTAAATTTTTTTTACTTGAAATCACTCTAGCGACACAAAATGTCAATATAACGTCATAATGATGTCAAAATTATGTCAATAATGTCAAAAAATATCGTTCGTGCTTTCTGATTGGCTCACGATGGTTCACAATATCTTTCAAACGCTTTCCATCACCTTTTTTTAAAAGATATTGTGGTGGTATCTTATTCTGATTTCAGAGTTGTGGTTTTAAGTGCTTTTAATTAATTTTAGTAACAAACACATGATTTGTAGTGAAAAATGAGAGTATTCTGTGAAAGAGAGCCAATACTTGAAAAGTATTCTGTAAGTTTTTAGGCTAGCTCCGGAACAATATGAAAGGAACAAGAGCATTTGACATTTTTATGATTTCCTGTGGCCCTGCAGTCCAGCCTCTCACCGAGCCTCTTGTTCTTTGCATTTTTGTCATAGCTTTTGCATATTGAACGAAATGACCGGATAAATAACTTTTCACGAACGTACGCGCTCACTCAACAAGCGACAACGAGCTTGATGTACAACCTACAACTATTTGCGCAGCGCACATATAAATAAACTGATAAATAGGTAACTACGTTTTAATCAAAATGGGGCTCCACATTTTACGCACGTAGCGTGTTTCGTGAATTGCAATCGCAGTGATTAATAGAAAAAGAATAAAATTTCATTGAACCAGCATTGCTTATGTTTATTGTAATTCCAACACACGATAGGGAAATAGATTCCGGAGTCGCAACGATAATTATAGTTTATATCGGTTAACTATTTCAGTACGAAACTGCTAACTGGCTGCGACCGCCATAAACATGCGTTCGCAGACTCGAAGCGAACGTAAACGTCTCCGACGTTGAGGAAAAAGCGTCGATAGCCTCGAGCATCCGCAAAGCTACTTCGGTGACTTCGGCAAGGACGAGTTACGAGTTTATAATAGAACACAAGCGCGCGCCGCATGGACGACTTACATGTTTGGTTATGTTATTCAATATGCCCGACAACGTGTATCAACAAACCAACAACGCATCCAGAACAATATAACACACAACTGAACCAACTTGTTCGCGTTACTTGAACAAGTACAAGCATTTCTTCTATTTGTTTGCTGGACTTGTGGTCTAACATGTTGGTATCCACTGTTCCACTCGGACGAGAACGTGGAGAAAAAATGTGAATCGAGTGAAGTTGTCGCATTAGTGAAATGCGACGAATGCGATGCGTGTGATCGCACTTCTTTTTCTGCTTTTTTTACGGTATTCTTAGAGTGCACAACCAACACACACAACAACACGAACTACGAACGCACAGATGTATATCTAGCAAGCTTCGGATTCTAATGAATTGTCTTATTGGTTAAGCCTGTCACCAAACGTAACAAATTAAATAAGGTTTCTACAGATTTTTGTTGGAAATTTAGCTTAAGCTTTAACAAGTAGTTATTGTTCTATTAAAATAGCTAAGCATGAAAAACGAGTCATCCAAGTATGCGCACATTTCATGCCCTTGGCCAGAAAGTACTTGTAGTTGTACCAGCGCGAGTGTGCAGATATAAAGAAGAAACAACGGCCCTAAGCTGAACATGAAGAACGCCATAGCGCCGTTAACCAAAAACTCATAAACTTACAACTCAAATATTCCCCGAAATATCTTTTTACTTAAAATGCATCACTTTGATCATGCAACTGAAGTGACAACGCTGCTTCTCATGATTCCTAACCTACAACATGAATATGCAATCCACACATGTTCGGAATAAATGTTTAAAGGGCTTACAATTTAAAACCTAAACAAAACAGAGAAACAGATGAGAAATGTTGAGTCGATGGGTACTTCATGGGAGCGTGGAATGCCGAACCTATCTAAAAGGACGAAAGCGAATGTGAAACCGAAGGCAAGAAGAACGAAAAACCGAAACGGGCCGCCTTCTTCTTCTTCCATTACACGCATAAGTTGTAACGTTGTGTATGTTATTTTGCGTCTCTCTGAGAATGTATGGGTAAAATCTGTTGCTTATTGTTACAGAACGTATGCACACGATTCCGGCGTTCTGGCTGAGTGTATTGGTGTTACGTATAGTTACGAATTGTAATTTATATGTGTAGTCGGTGTTGGGGAGCATTGTTAGCGTACCCCGAGTCATCGGTTGCATGAGTTCCTTTTTCTTTGGGCCGCCAGTGGGCTAGCTAGCTAGCGCCTAGCTGCTTGCCTGTTGCATGTTGAGGTTTCAGAGGTTTTTTTCGACCTCACGGAGACTGCGATGCTGGTACTCACGCTAGTATTTTATTTCCCTTAGTTTCCCTACAGAAACTTTCATAACCTTTCATTTGGTTGTCAAAATTTAGTTGTCAATGCAGAATTTTAAATTTGACAAAATGTCATTTTGTTTGTTGTTTCCTTTGTTTTATTGTGACACGTAAAAAATAGGCAAAACTTAAAACGTTAATGTGTTGAATTGATTAATAAATAATTTAATGATTCGGTATTTTCGACACTATTCTTAAGGTTAATTTAGATTGTATTGTGACCTCTACACAGTAAAACAAACAGTGGAATGCGATGTAGTAATCAATCGTCAATGTGAATTGTACAGTAAGTAAAATGAGTATATCCGGAGGTGAATAAATTCAAACTCAAACTTAGACTTGTGACGGTGAACCAACGTTCACATTAGATTGCGGTTTCATCGAATCGGTTTACTGCCGATCTGTTAAACGTAATGTGCGCTGCCGGCAGGCTGCGTTATCGGTGAATTTATGTAAATGTGAAAAAAAAATGAGTACAAGAGTGCAAAACTTATCAAGCTAACTGATTGCCCGCACGCTGGGCAAACAATTTGACGCCTGTTGATTTCTTGTGCGACAATTCGACCAATCAAAACTCTTTCACGATGTCAATGACATTCATTGATTGCTGACACAAAATACAACGCCATTTTCAAATGGCTAATTAACATTTTTGCTTTTGCAATTGTCCAAGCACAAATAAATATTTTCGGAATTTGTTTGAAGACGATTAGAGTTTACTGTAAAGTGTAAAAGCTTCAATGTTGGAAAATATCCAAAAAGTCGTCAAGGTTAAGTGCTGCATGTGCTTCACAAACCAAGCGTTGCCATTTGCAAAACAAAGAATAAACAAACAAAGCTTACTAACCTGTAAGTTCAGTATTAGTATTAGTTCTCTCCTAATTATTTACTGCGACGCAATAAAAACAGTGCGTTATCAATTACTCATCACATATGGTTTAGTTTATGAATATGAATAACAAAAATGATTCTAAGTTAAATAAGGTACGCACTACACTACATTTCGTGAATCATATACTTAATTCACACACAATACTTTGAGGTTATTGTAACTTAAATGCATTGCGAAACAATTGATCATTACTTGTATATTTTGGTAGTTTTCTTTATTTAGTTTTCTACTGTTTTGTGATTGTTACCCTGATACTTTGGTAGCATCCATGTTTATTTGTTTACAGATGCAGTGCGCTAGACAGGAACAAAACGGAACCGGAAGTGATTGCGTTTTGTGCACTTTAAACGCGACAGTCCCAGACAAGGCGACATGACGATTACATAGCCCGTTAATCTATTTATTTTTATCAAAAGTAGAATAAATTTACTTACTTTATTGAAGATATAAATCAGTTCCAGTATTCTAGATCCTATTACCCAGAATGTATCCACGCCTGCTTTGTTTTCTGATGTTTTCTTTTCTGACCAAATGTTGTTTTGTTTTAATTGATGTATTGTTATTTTCCACTAAGTTTGCAATTTTGTAAATCTGTAGGCTCTAATTTTTGGTTGGAGATCAACGTAACCGCGACTGTGTAACGACTGGAAGCACTCTCCACGAAACCAGCGATTGCCGTCGTGCCGTGCCGGTTTGTTTACTAGCTGACGCCGCGCACCGGCCGTTGCACACTTGCAAGCACGCACGAATGTGAGCAACGATGCGCCTATGTATATAGAAGTCGTCGCCGGCCGGTTAGTAGTCGGTGGTTGTAAAACCGAAATGAAAACTTGCAACTCGTCTGAGATGTTAGCGACAGAAAGCGATTTGCAAAGCAAAACGTTTATTTATGACAGTAACACAGCTATTTAACACGCACTGTATGCCCGAAATGTAATTGTTCTGCGAATTATAAAAATGCACCGATCACGATCCCGTCCCAACGACGGCCGATTGTTAACTGAAGGTGGGAAGGCGCTTGAAACGAGAGACAGTGACGAGTTTGGTTGCTAGATGAGCACATGAGTGATGTCAACTACACGCACACTCGGAACACGCGCAATGAAAGGATTATCAACTGATCAACAGATGTTTGTCATGATAAGAAACTACCATTGATAATAAACAAACATATCCGTGTTAGTTTGCAGCAATATTTGGATTTAAATATGTTGACAATACGTTAATGGTTTTTAGGTTTAGTATGCAACTCTAATTGCACAAATTAAAACACAATAACCTTAAAGTTTTTTTTTCAAAAACATCTTAGGTTTTCCTGTGGGAATTGTGTATTTTGGTCATTGTGTCATACTTCCGTGTGAATTGTCAAGCTAATGAAATCCCTTAATTGTTATTGCTGAAGCTCGCTGGTAATTGGAAAACGTGTTTGCTGTTCATTTACAAGGTTGAATACTTCCGGTTTTTGCAGATTCTAAAGCTTTATATTTAGTACATTTTTGTACTATTTAACATTTTTCATTCTAATATTCTTCTAGTAAAACAAAAGAAGAGAATTAAAGAAAGTATGCCATTAAAATATAATAGACATCTTGTTTTATTTAATTACACGATAAATTAAATATTTATTTACTTACCACTTACCACATTACCAATTCACTTGAATATTCCACATAGTTGATGATTAATAAAAAGTAAATGGACCATCCATTGGAATTTTAATTATTCTTCAATTTTATTTCACATCTTTCTACGGTGGTAAAAAATAATAAAAGTCGAGAATTACATTATCGTACAATCATCGGGATGTTTACCATAATTACGCACTAGGTATATAATATTTATATTTAAGTAGTAAATAGTAATTGTGTCGTGTAGATAGGTATCTAAAGAGGATGCTCCAAAAAACCGAGTCGGAATGATTATTATAAATTCCGAATGTGTGAGATAGGTGTGCACATGTTTTCAAACATCGGTTTGTCCATTTTATTAATTTAATAATTTGTTTATATTGTAAACCTAACATGCATTCCAGAATTTAAAATATTACAGAAATGTTATACATATTATTACAGAAGTTATACATTAAAATTACGCGAACAAATGATCGCATTTACTTTGCTTGCGTATATCCATTATACATAAATAAATTATACACTTGTTTATATCCAAAGATTAGTGTTTTGTCTCAATTGTATATATATTTCTATATATATATAATTTACCGAATAATTTAATGTACAGCCGTGAATCTTACGCGTGAACGTGGATAACTTCGCAGGGTGAGAGTGAATGTGTGGACAAGATGGCGGAGCTCATGAAAAAACAAATTAATTTATTATGTACGAGTACAGCTTTTATTTATTCATTCAAAAAAATAGCAAAATGAATCGCGCGTGCGCGAAAATGCCGTAAAAATAAGGAGAACAAAATGTTACATACAACTAAAAAGATAATCGTGTATCACCGCTTTTCCCGTTTCCGGTTTCCACCAGGGTGAGTTTTGTTTCGTTCGGTCTTGTCGCGTGTGAACAATGTACAAATACAATATCGTGTAAACGAAAAAAGTAAAAATTATCATAAAATATATGAGGAGATGTGTACTCAGCGCAAAAATAATCACAATCATTTAATTATACATCGATTAAAACGAATTTATACAACGAGAAGCCATCGCGCTATCGCTGCCCGCCAGTCGATAACGGTCACGTGGATTCTCGGTCGCAACTATTTAATATTATACATACAATACATAAACGTAATTAGGTGTAATTCTAAAAAAACACTAAATACTCGTAAAAAATGAAATCAATTATGTCATTCATGAAAGCCACCATGTTTGTTTGCTCGAACAAATAGAAAGAAAACGTAGTTTCGCAAAATGGACAAGAGAGAGAGCCTTATTGTTTGAATGTTCTCATCATTAGTTTTAAATTGCGTGTGATCCCCGTCCAGCTACCTCTAATGCAATAAATAAACTGAAATCAATTGACAAGTACGCAAGTCAGTTTGCATGCCATGCACGTGTGCAGATGACATTGCAACCCTTGCTTACAAAGTCTTGTAATTGTTTCGGCTTGCAATTATTTTGTATCATAAGTCTATCACACTAGAATCATAAATTGTTTCAGAAATGTCAGTTATCTCGTGACGAACTATTGTTTATGAATTGTTACAGCCAGATCGCTCAAAATACATACAATATTAATATTATCCATTAGTCTACAATGTTTTCATCTTTTATCGATACTAATTAATTATTCATAGTTATAAATTACATTACATTATCATATCGTTTATCATATTAGTATTTCCAAACGGCTTATTAAAATTTTACAAGGATATTTTACACAATTATACATTATATTGTTGGTTGTGTGTTCGCGTCAGTTTTCTCATCAGTTTTGTCTTCCATTTTCTTGTTTGTCTGTGTCTGTGTACAACATTAGTTAGTTTTGTTTGCGTTTTGTCAATCGTAAAAACGGAATAAATGAAGAATTTACACTTTACAGCTTCATGTGTTATTTTTTTAGTTAACTTTACATCAGTCTCAAGCCACGAATATCCGAGAAAATCTTCTTGCCTTCAAGCAGCAATCCCAGCAATCGCATTCCGCGCCGCTTACATAGATTTTACATTACATCATAATTCAATTACAATTATTACAATTCGTTTATTACATCCCTTCAATCATTCGTTTACGTCCCCGCCTCACTCATTTCTGTTAGGAATTTCCTATGCGCGTCTGAATTCAGTCCACAAGTCGTCGTCGGTCGCCCGGAAATTGCGCCATGAGCATCGGACGCCATTTCGGCCACGGAAAGCAAGAATCATCATCACGGTGCACTTCTTTATCCGCATACCTCCTCGTCAACCCGATTCGTATGTACGCAAAACTTATCATCAATCAAATATTCACAAAAATTACAAAATGTACAATATATCGACAATATAATTTCTCTGCATTATTTCCATTTTCAGTGTGTGATTTCGGCTGCTTGTTTCGTATCGCGATATTAAATTATTTAAAATATATACTTTACATACAATATAGAAACATTAATATAAATTTTTTCATCTCGATTTCTTTACAATCAATCAATATACAGGGTACGGCGTACTATTAGTGCGGTTTTGTAAAATTTAAAAAATAGAAACGCGTCCGTTCGAATAGATGCCTCTAATAAATATAATCGGCCGGCGCGCCAGCACCGGCGCACAAAGTTATTTACAATTGATGATTTATTACAACAACCCTGTGATTCTGCGCCTCCACCGCGTGTTCATGTGTCTTGTGTACGTTGTGTGAGAGTGTCTTTAATACATAATATACATGGTTCAATGGTGTGTGTAATTACAATTATATTTAAACTATAAACGTGCGCACCGTGTTTTCGATTTTGCTTTTTCTTGCTATTCCAGCTTCCGTACCGAAACGCCTCCGAGCTCTTCGCGTTCAGCGAATGATTTATTTTTATATTATATAAACAATTTTCCTTTACTTTTTGTTTACCCTCGTCTAAGTACAAAATGGTTATATTTTACATGATTATACAACTATGAAACATTTCTTTTTATATAAATACAATTTAATTTAATATCGGTTATAACATATATACATATCACGATGATGGGCGCGCTTCGACTTGCGGACTTGCGACGACAATCGCAATTTGCTATGCATGCAATACCTCGATATTGTTATTAAAATTCACCCTCGCATTTTTTCCACACGAGATTTCCAATTCGTATGTTCACTACTCCTCTCGTCTTCTCTCCCTCAATGCTTGTTAGGTTTGTTTGTATTCTCGTGTGTTTCTCAGTTTTGCGTTAATCTTTTATTTTAGGTTTTAAATGTAAGTGTTCAATTTATATCGATAATGTTAGCTGTTTGGAAATGTTGTTAGTGTATAGTATAATTTCTTTTACAATTAATAGCAATATGAACAAAACTATTTTACATATAATACAAATAAAGGGACACTAGAATATGTACACATGTTTTCTTTGCTTAATGTTTTCGGTTTTTGACATACAGCAATATTATAAGAAACATCTTTGAATGCAAAATGTGTACTTATTTTGGAATAATCACACTGGTATAATTGTTGCTCTATTACTATCTTTTGTTATATTTGCTTTTATTGTGTTTTTTAATGTGTCGCGTGTGTGCTTTATCGAATGCAGGTTTGTTGATTAATGAACTGTGACAACCTAAAAAGTGAATATGTCGAAACTCAGAAACGTCTATACACAATTTCTAATACAAGTATACAATATAATATACACTTAGACCATTTATATATATTTCCTTTGTGGTAATAGCGATAAAAGATTTCTATAAATGCAAGTTGTGAATCAATAATTCGCGATTTGATGAAAATTTGAATTAATAACAAACAAATGAACCCGATAAAATGTCAAATTTATCATTTAATGACAACCAACATTTAATCGTATTTCTTTTGTTTTCTTTTATGTTTCCTCAATCTGTCAATTATTTTGAATTCACCGCAAGTAAAATTAATTTGTGTTGCAATCTGTACTTTTCGTTTTTTTTTTTTGAACAAAGTTAATTTGAATTTACTTTACATTGTTTACTTGGAAACACTCTTTACTCGTTACTTTTATCGTAATTATACGCTAAGACTGCCAAAAATGAATGAATTAGTCAAAAAGTCCACTACTTGCTATCTCGTATCCGCTAATTGGTAGATAAGTTGATAACTCCTTCGTGTAAATTGCGCATCGGTTATGCATTAGTAAATAGCGTTGATTACTTCATCTTTAAAAGTCACTAGAAAAAACTTCGCGCGCGTGTGTTTTTAATGCTTTTACTTGTTACTTGAATTTACGCGTTCAAATAGGGATAGTATTAAATGTGATTTTAGAGTTTAGTAGTAGTAGAGTTGGGTAAATAGTCGAGTATATAGAGTAAATTCTTGATGGACCTTCTAATTAACATCCATGCAAATCAAGCTAATCTAAGAATCAGAACATTGTAATTTGTCGCAATCGCATCTCAATAAGTTACCTACTCAACAATTTGATTATAACATTAATTTGATTTGGAAAAAGTATCATGTTAATAACTAAACTTCAAATTAGAAAAAATGATAACGCTTAATAAATAGTTTAATCATCATGACTTTTTGAATCGTTTCCGCAATCAAAATTAATTTAACGCTTGCCTTATATGTTGTGATTGGTTGTGTGTACAAATGCGGGTAGTTTCTGAATCGTCTTCTATATATCTGCACATTGTTGTGTATTCGTTTTGTTGTTTCCTTCTGTTTTTTGTTTTGTTTTGTTGTCAGAACTATTCCTGAGGATTCGATATCACAATTATTAATGTCAGGATGATCTGTGTGAGTTTTCGTCAATGACTCGCGTTTGAAAGTACCAGAAAACGTGAAAAACCGGGTAAAAAAGAAATGATCTTTATCCTAATATATAATATATACATGCGATTTGAAATTTCTTTTCATGTACTAGTTTTAGACATTCTAGTATTTTCCTTTTATGTAAATTTCGGCGGTTACTAGGAGATTCGAAATGATCCTGCACAATAAATAATTTAAAAATAATATGTACACGTTACTTAAATGAACACGCAGTCGTTAATTGAGAGGAAAAGTTGAAAGAAACTGTTTCCCAGGGTGCAATACTGCACCATTCAAATGTTAATTTGCTTAGTGAATTTCCCGTTCTACAAATTTTGGTCTAGAATGCAATAGGAACGCTTTAAAATGTGTGTAGCAAAACTGAAGAATAACGCACGTTGAATCAGTGTCTGGGTATAGCCGATATAGCTCGGGATGAACGAACATAACTCTATGAATACATGAAAATCCTAAACTAAAATTAGCGTTCTAAATGTTACAATATGAATAATAAAAAAACACGCTAAACTACGATAAATGATAAAAAATAAATGAAATACTGGTACCATGCAGTAAAATCTCGCAAATCCTTTATGTATACTTCTACTGCGGTTGGTCGAAATAAAAGAAAACTTAAAATTACGCTTTGTGTATGTGTGTTTTAGCTTTAGCTTCACATCTACCCGAAAACAATTCGTTCGGGTGCTACGACGACGACCATTGAAGGTTCGTCTAACGCCGCCAACTTGCTCTTACATTACACCGTTCGTTGGTGGTCCGATTGGGCCAAGCTCGCCTCCGATATTGCCCAATGGACCAGGCGCCTTCATGAAGAACTTCTCAAGTTTGGCAATGATGTGCTTGCCGTAGGTGTACTTGCGCAGTGAGTTCAAATGCGGTCGGATCTTGTGCATGAGCACCTTGCGCTGCGTCGGTTCGCTGACATCAATCATCTTCTGTACGACGTAGTTGGCGTACTGATCCTTCATCATCACGTGCAGGGCACTGGAATACCACAAGCAAACACACATGAGGTTTATTACAACAATACGTTTTTGAAATAAAAACAAAAGTCGAAAAACAAGAATTCTGAGGTTATTGATGATGGTGATGATGAATTTTGCAGTAGTTTCCAAATGTGGAAGTAGACCAATAAAATAAATCTTACCTATCATTAAAGCCGCAAACTTCATCGATTAATAATGCCCGCTCGTTGCGGGTTGCGTGTGTGACGCACTTTTCGACAACGTTGCTGGCAAACTTGTGTTGACTTAACACTAACACCTTTCCGCGCACTGTGTTGATTAGCTGAGACTTGTCCTCGGGTTTGCCGTGTTCTGCAATAATAAATTATTACTAATTTATTCCATACTGAACGAATACAAATCATAGTAATAAACAGTAAATGATTTTTACCTAAAACATGCTGAATAACGTAGTTTCCAAACTGATCTTGAATCAGCTGATCAGTGTGGGTGTGCAATTCTGCAAGAATTGGCGATGTTTGGTCCGGAGTACAATGCTCCAGAATGCGTTGGATTACCCGACAACCATACGGATGTGTCGATAGACTGTATACCTGTCCAGCGAAGGATTGAATAATGAACTGCAATGCGTTGGGGTCAACGCATTCAATGCACTTCTGCACCACGTGGTTTCCATTCTGATCCTTGACACACTTCAGAACGTGGCCGTCCAATTCACGCACAATCTCTTGCTGCTGCTCGGCTGGGATAGACTCCAACGCTTTTTGGATCACGCGGCAACCATACATCTGCAAAGCAAGTGGTAGAACATGCCCGCGCACCTTCTGAGCCAAAGTGGTCTTTTGTTCCGCCGTGCCAAATTCAAAGAACTTCTGGATGACGTAGTTGCCAAAGACATCAGTCATCAAGTTGTACGCAGCCGAAAGTATCTCATTGAACACCATTTGTTTCTCGTTGGTGGTGGCGCGTTCCAGCTTCTGCTGAATGAAACGCGAGCCATGCTGGTCTTGTGAGAACTCAACGATGTGGTTGGCGAGATCGCGCAGTTGCAGATTAGGGAAGCGATTGTTGCGGAAGTCTTCAAGGAGGCGAGATCTACCCTGTGGGCCTTTGTCCAATGCATTTGATACTGTTGTGTTCAGTGAATTGATCTTAGTAAAGAGCGAGTTGCTCGAGCCAAACATAGTGGCTGCAGAGCTGAGACCTCCTGAAGCAACCGAATTGCGGTACTTGGCTTCGGCGCCGGGAGCAGCAGACAGCACACGTGAATTCACCAGGTTGCCCAATTGTAGCGGCGCCGTCGGTGGCGGAGTCAGGGAGCCCGTCAACGGGCTGGGGCTGCTTCCAAGACCGTACGAAGCTGGCCATTTCGGGCGATATTCCAAAGACGGCGAAAACGCGGACGTGTTACGATCGAAGGAGTCGCGGCGGCCGGTTGTAGTTGACGTCAAACCGAGCCCTAGTGAAAACAGAGACAAGTTACAAACGAACGTCATCACGCGTTATAAACAGAGATACCGAAGCAAATAGAGCGAGACGCTCCCAGCGTGATTGTTAATGTTAATAATCGATATTAAGATTTTATTTGCCAGATGTAAACTTGAAATAACATTGTCCGACTAACGCGGTACTGTCACCCAGTGCAGTACAGCCGGTCGGACAAAACTGTTTCAAGAGGGATTAAAAACCGCACTTTATACCCCAAAAAAGAAAACGTAAACAATAAAAACTTGTCTAGCCAGTTGTCACCGGAGTTCCGGATGCATTTTAATTTGAGTTTATAAAGTGGGTTCTGCTATTGTTAATAATGTACCTGTATGCAAAGACGTGGTGGTTGCGGCTGAAGAGCCAATCGTACCAAGCGAGGAGCTACCGAATGGGGCAGACGGGGGCGCGTGCAATGTAGGGAACAAACCTGAACCTTGGGCCACACCTAACCGACACCGAAAGTTAGTAGAGTACAGTAAACGTCCACACACACCAAATATTTATTTACAAACAAACACATTATGAATATGCATAGACTGTTTGCACACCCATAAGACGTGCTATTATAATTGTTAACGCATATATTTGTTGTATTAAGCACGTGTTAGAAAGCAGGCGTTGTTAGATTATTGTTTGAGTAACAGCGACTTACCACCGAGCGTAGTGCCATTTACTGAGGTGTTCACGTTGGCACCGTAAAGGCTCTGAGGAGTACTAGAATACAACGAGGCGGCGGCCGGCGTTTGTCTAGATGTCTGCGGCTGGACAAGCACGGGGGCCGGTGATACAAGACGCATCGGTGTGCCGTTGCGCATCGCGGCTCCTTGGGCCATGAGAATAGGGGCTGCATTCTGGTCGTAGTAGGGAACGATATAACCACTAGGTACTTGTGGCTGAAAATAATTAAACAGTTTATTTACCAGATAACACATCTTTATAATCAGCATGTGCTTCTCATAACCTCAAACTACAAACAAGTTTTCGGTTCTACTATACGGCACTAGATGGCGTTAACGAGCATTTAAAAAAAATAAATACCTGCACTTGTTGCTGTGCCTCAGCAGTGCCATTTGGCGTGAGTGGTCGTCGTGCGCCATTGCTGGCACCCTGTTGGATGAGGTTAGCCGGATATACGCCCCACGGAGCAACGCCATAGTATGGAGGCGCCGGGATAAGATACTGAGGATCTTGTTGGGCATTTACCAGATACGGCCCGGGCGCTTGCGGGAATGCGGCCGCCTGCTGCTGCTGCAAGTACTGATGTTGTTGCTGCTGCAATAACTGCAATTGAGTGGCGGCGCTAGGTGTTGTTGCTTGTGTCTGCTGTGAGCGGAACAATTGCTGCAAACAAACATCGAAATTAGCACAATAAAACAAACACTAATAAAATATATAACAGATAATTTAACAGTTAACAGCTACTCTCTAGCCATCATCATATTAATTTTTTCCTTAATTAAGGTTTCAAATTATATTGAAATACATAATAATTTAGATTGCTATAACTTGCACCGGTTTCGATATAACATCAAAGCAGAACAATATTCATCTACAAATTGGAAACTCGAGAAATGCGATGGCGTAAAACTAGCAGCCGGCAAGCAAGCGGGATGCAAGGGCGCGACTCCTCGTCGATATTACAAATGTTATTATGTCTGCAGGCACGCAGACATCTCCTGCGAAATTCATCAGTTATTAATCATATTATTGTACGCCTGGCCCGCGCAGCGTGCATTTGCGAGTAATTGAAATTCCATCGATTGTGCTCGGGCTCGGCGATCAAACTAGCAATGCGGACGGAAAGCGCCTGTTCCACTGAAATATTGAAATATTAGCCTTGCCTGCAGGCTGCGCGAAAGAAAGAAAACAATCAAAAGTGGTTTAAGGCCAGGTACGACTTGAACTATCTATATTAACTTACTCAAGTTACTTTCGCATCATTTGTTTTATATGCTCATACTCATATTGAACAAATAATAATTTAGTTTGAAATTATTCATTAAATTTCAAAATTGTACATCCCCACTCTTACTACAAGTAATCAACTTACATTCAAACAAAAGATTCGACACTATAAAGTTTAACAATACATAATTGTGTTTCGCTATTTAGATTATTGTGTATTATATATTGTGTGAAAAAACGCGAAAAACAAAATCCAAAAATAAAAACAAGCGTCGTTGAGGAACTGTGGTTACAAAAGCGCGAAATTGGCCCTGACCGTGACACACAACTCTCAACGCAGCACGGCACAACGACTTACGCAACGCGGAGCTCGCGGTTTGCGAGAGAATATCAGGAGGTGTGCGGACTCCGCGCGTAATTAACGCTCACGAACGACATACTCGCTTCACAACTTCCTGGTGCCGTAAACAACGTATGGCGCCGCACATGCGTAAACCATCCAGGCGTGCACAAAATGCAATTGCAGCCGATGCATGCTAGCAATTAGGAATGCGTACAACATCTAAAACGCATAACATGACATTCAACGCCTTTCACCGATTGTCAATTGTTATCGGAGTACATAACCTCACAAAAACATTTAGTTTAAATTCTTTGATTCTTCGTTAAATGTTTATATTAAAATATGATTGAGTCTAATTCTTGGTAGTTTAATAAGTCATCAAAAATAGTTGACTGGCTACTAGGTTTTATGAGACGAAAGAAAGTAGTAAATCCAGACGAAGAAAAGACGCTCAGTAGACTTGTTAGGTTATGATCGCCGTAGGCAACCAACATGACATCGACCAATACAATACCACAACAATTTTTTTTATCGCGGGATAGTTATTAGAAGCCGGATATATCTAGATCACTTAACACGTCCAAAAATATTTAATTATGCCTTTCACCATAAGACGCAAGACTGACCAAACTGGCCAAACCCAAGCGTAGAAAACTACAGTTCAAGATATGAATTGTGCCATAACCCACATATAACCTTAAAATAAATATTTGTCGTAATTTTAAATTTGCCGTAATATGAATTGTTTCGTTTTTATCTAATACAATTATTATTAACCGAGATAATCGAAGGTTAAGCGAACAATACACGCCCATAAACTCTCGAGCAATAACACAAGAAACACAACAATCTGAATAAGGTCGCACATTCTCCAATTACGCAATGCGCAAACTCCGCGTGCGTATAAAAGCGCGGCCGGAAAGAAAGCTCCACGTTTTTGCTGAATAACGCAGTCGCACGTAATGCGAATTTATTACGATCGTCCGATAGTCCGGTTCGCATGCGGCTAATAACTGAAAACTGCATAATATGCAGCAACTGTAAATGCATACAAAGTTGCCTATAAAATAAAATCGTAACACACACACACACACACCCATACATTTACCAAGCAAAGGCGTTTAAGATGTAGTGATAACTTAAACTATGCTAATATAAACTTCTAAACTATGCCAAGTATGAGAGAGAATTAAAGCTATTACTTAAAAATAGCTTGAATTTACTATCAACTTGTAGTAATTGACTGTTGCGCATAGATCAGTTATTAACGTACAGTGCAACGCACAAAGTTGAGGTTAACAATTCAATTATTACATTTTCAAGCGCATTTGTTTCAACAGAGTGAAACGCTGACGCTAATTGACAGTACGGACGGCTGAAGTTTTGTGCAATCGTAAACTTTGAACCATTTTTACTCGCTTTTTCTTGCGTTTGCTTGCGTTTCGACGCAAATTAAAAGTCTCGCACAAGTCAAAAGTTTCAAGTCAAACTTCTTACAAAAAGTTCACAGTTGAGTGGCCGTAAAAAAGCACTGCCATTCGAATTATTAGATTCTAAACTCTGTGTGCCTTGTGTGGCTGCGAGAAGTTACAATATGAGTTAAGTAAATTAAGTTTGAAATCTGGATTTAGCATACACGAGACAAAAAAACACAGAGCATTAGTCGAGTCGAGGGATCTCCCGTTGTTTTGAATTTACATTGCATTTGCGGTCTTGCGCGCGCACAATGCAATTACGTATGAATTACAAAATGGCAAATTTTGAATGATGAAGTTTTAATGTGGAGACGTCGGCGTCGTCGCCACTGTGCAGGAAGTCATCGCGCGCGTTAAACTTTTTCATAGCGATGCGAATTAATGTCGTTTGCATCTCAACCGTTGTGTGCGCTAAGCAAACCCAAGCCTTAGATTTTGCTTATCTTCGCGGCGGCGAGTCACGACCAGAGACCAGATTCTTCGCAAGCGATGCTTCCAACAGTTGAGTGCACCCAAGGAACTTCGAGTGCAACTGGCACAAAAGTAAGCATCTAACTGTAACTGAACTCCTGACCACTACACGCGTTTGAATCAGTTCATTTCCTCGTTGCTTGCGAAGCCTGCACGCTCGATCATCTATTTAAATAGAAGTTTATTTTTTTTCCACCATCCATGATCGTTTACGGCGATAAAAACCACTCAAAAGCTTCAAAAATGATTTATACTCTAGGCATGCTCACTCACTCGAAATTTTTTAAATTAAGTTATACAAGGTGAGCAAAGGTTGAAGAAGCTTGGGCTCATTTAGCTTATTTGAATGATAAATGTTATGAATGTTACATTTATAGCAATTACCGAAGACATTTATTCGGCCAGCAAACAGCGATTTTATGTAATTCGGATGATTCGGCTGCAACAAGTCGCGGATTGGCAACGAGTCAAAGGCAATTTGTTTGATGTTTATAGTTTAGACATTTCACCATGTTTTGGGCATTTCCACTGCTAGTTTTCCATGCACACATTTTTATTTTTAATCATTTCTAGCACGCGATGCGGTGTGTTATTTATCATATCTCCGCATTTTACTTGTGGTAACGCACAACATTCGCACTTTGCGTGTAAACCACCCACAACCCACACACAACCTTCCTTATCCTTGACCCGTTGTTGTTGTACAAAAAAAACCATTTTATATCCATTCTACACTAAAGCGCTTTGAATGTTAACAGTTCGTTTAAATTTTTAAAAACGTGCGACAGCTTTGGAAGCTTTTGTTGCATTCAGCGACGCAGGACATTAAAAAATGTATTATGAATTTGCCTTTCAGTGAGTGAGCCAGGACGCTAGGAAGGAAAACATGTCGGCCACCCACTGGAAGCTATTTGCTCGGCTACATATCGCCGAGTTCATTTTGCATTCGTTTGTGCACTTTGTGTGCGCTGGGGTACCAAGCAATCAAAGAGAAAATGAATGCAAGTCGCTTTATTATACGCGTCCGTGCGATATTCACTGCAAACGTAATTAACATAAAGTCACAGCCGCAAGAGCAAACCGACCAAAGTCGACCCTGTTACCACATGCACTCCGCAACTTGGAGAAATTCGCATGAAGCACACGAAGTTACGTTTTAATAGACTGTACATCATAGTACATCATATACAGACGTTGCTAAGTGGACGCGATGCGTTTGAAAGATGTTGGTTGCATTTACCACAATTTGCAAAGTAAACGCACAGCAAGACACTGACATTTGCGATATGTTGCACGCTGTATTTCCGACATGCGTTTGTTTAAGGTTTTCACGATGTCAAAAGCTTGAAACTATTGCAACACAGCTTTGGGAGTAAATCAAAGTCACATCTCAATTTGTAGGATTTTCAATTTGCATGTCATACCCATGATATCTTTTCTTTGATGTCAAACTGTAGCTCTAGACAAGAAAATGACAACAAGAACCAATTTTGTTGTATCGTTAAAAATTGATTTCTGAGTTGCTTGCAAGAAATTTGCAGAATTTAATAACGTAAACGTTATATTTAAATACACATTATAACTCTCACTGCACTAATTGATTATTATTTAGATACAGCTAGAACAGAGTACATGAGTACATTGGTACAAAAAATCATTAATAACATGCTTCACCTACACCGCAAGCCATGCGCGTTGTGCTTCAGGTTTATTAAGTCCGTAATGATAATAATCAAAGCATAATGTCCATGTCAAGAAGTGTCTGACAGACAAACTTTACTTAAGCTTAAGCTCACTTAGATACACCGTTGGCAAACTTAACAAACTTCATAGTTCGTTATAACAAGTTCTAATACTCTACTTTCTTTTCAATTTCAAATCAACACCAATATAAGCATAAATAAATATTTATTAAAAAAATCAGAGCAAAATATATGAAAAGTAGTAACATAAAATTTCCATTAAAATCGTCCCGAACAGGATTTTCCTATTTAACGATGCAATTTCTATAAATTGAACTGAAAATCATGTACTTGTTGTGTATCGCGTTTGTCATGTTTGCCATTAGGTGTGAAATGTGTAGGTTGAGCAGATTCATTTGCGATGAAAAGTGTCAAGCGCACCAATAGCGCACCGTACTTTCCATTCAACCACTAGCAATGCGCATAAATTAATTTCGCAATTAATTTTCCATCTCGTTGAACCAAACGCCGTGCAATCGTTTATGCGATGGTAAAACAAGCGCAAGCGACCGGAATGTATTTTGCAACAAAACGTAACATTTTTCATACAAAAATTGAAAAGTTCAAGAGCACACAGTGCACCGGAATGAAATGTACGTTATAGGTTATGTATGAGTTGCTATCGATTACCAAAGTGACTTTAACGTAACGCTGTCGCGCGCGGTAGTACTTTGTTCTTGGAATGTCAAACAAAAGCGCTAAAAATCGATCCAAGAACTACTGTTTTCAAATTCAAATTTAATTCGAGGCCAAATTTATTCCACTCGAAGGCAAATCGTTTCGTCGAGGAGATTTTTTCGCATTTCAATCAGCCGGAGGCGCTTGTAGGAACAACACAAAAATGCGCGAATCCCTACCTTAAAAACAGGGGGGTAGGAATTGCTTAGACTCTTAGAGGGTGGTTGGTTTATGCTCAAATGTCGTGTCGATAACGATCACCGTTTGTATTACACGACACGCGATTTTCACACACCTTTGATTTGCATACGCGAGTATTGGGTTGCCGTACTTTCAGGCGCCACATCGTTAGCCATATTAACCGTAATCCTGAGCTCATACAATATTTACGGTATTTCCACCGTTTGATTCTATAGTGTTGATTGTTTGCCACAATATTGTGCTTTGTCTTTTTAACATTCAAAGCGTAGCTAATATAATATTTAACATTGTTTCATGCCACGCTCGATTAAGCCAGAAAAACATCGAGCACAATACCAAACACAACGTACGATTGATAGTCGTTGTTCGTTCACGCTAGAAATAAAACTTTAGTTGGAAATCAATCGAAGGTAAAGCGTCGTAAAGTAAAGCAAATCCATAAAGCCACTTTAGAGACGATGTTATGTCTTGTTGAGACGTCCTCGTACAGTGCCCTGGTCATATGTGTGTTGTGTGCCCCACATCTCGCGGTCCGAACCGATATAACGGTTTTCCAATCCACTCAAACCAACTGAGGTCGACGGAACCGAACGAACATGGCGGATGATATCGGCCATGTCGTTGTCTGGATGGCCGAACGTACCCATCGTTGTGACCATAACATAACTCTGGCTTGGTGGCTTCGATATCGCCAGCATTAAAGAACAAAGCCGACGATGCGCCTGCCGGCGAACTAAACCCGAGAGAAGTGAGTGAAGCTTTATACTTCGGCTAAAGTTTATTCGAGTTCGAGTTCATCAAACGAAAAACTTGCAGCGATACCTCCTCGGATGGGGTCTCGACTTTTGCGCACAAACTGAATATAACCTAGACCTAACCTCGTCGGACGCTCAACGTTATTTGATTTTTATTGCGCGCAAACACATCGTTATATTTCCGAACGAAAAAATAAAACAAAGTAAATGGAAAAATACCAATTCAACTTTGTCGAATCATATTGATGATATGATTTGCAAAGTTATTTTTATTTTGTTTGTGCGCAACTTTTATAGATAGCATGTGATCCAATTTGCAGGATACGGCGATGTGGAATACTCGGAAAATCACAATGCAAATGACAACAAACAAGCGCAAAGCGCATGTTGATGATGAGTAAAGCTGCAGGGAAGCAGCAGGGAGATAGGTGAGCGTAAGCAATCTTCCTTCCCAGAGGGAGAGCTTGTGTATTATGGTGCCTAGAAGCGTCTGGATGGTACATAAAGCTAATTATTTGATGATTAAACTCTGTGTGCTGAACGCGTTTAATGATAATTAGACAGACAGTGTACGGCCTAATTTCCATCACGCAAAAGCCCCTCGTTATTGATATTGAGCTCTGTTTACGCATCTACAGAGGATAATCACAAACTATAAAACTTATTAACAAATTTCCGTACAATGCTCTTGACCGATGACATAGTTCTTAGTTACCATAATTTTATTTATATTCACTTCCAACTGTTGATTGTTCAGCGGTTACATACAAACGACAAAAAGTTCATTAACCTTCCAGCGTCTTTGACTTCTGGGTTATTGTTCTGTTACGCGAGAAGCGTGGCGGAGCGCGTACACACTTCTCCAAGACGTCTTCACGGCTAGTGCTTCCGACGACCCAGCACACGGACGACGATGATGAGAAGGTTCGAGTAAATTGATCGAGCGCACGCTTCTTCACCTTTTATAGACTGACTACCATCAGCTTGACATTTAACTAACCGAAAAAGGTATGATAAGATGATACGTATGATAGATTCCTGGAGTTGTAAACAATTACAACAAAAACTTGTTGCGAAGAATTTACAAGTACTTTTTACTCCATCAACAAAAATTCTACAGTACGACAGGATCACAAAACAAATAATGACAACGAAAAGCATCAACTGTGTTGTCATAACAAATCAAATCCAATTGAATATCCACGCGTGTTGCTTGCTGGACTCTTGCAAAACAATTTACCCGTGCCTGTAACTAGGCAAACAATCAAACACAGATGTTTATGCAACAATTGTCAACAGTTATTGATTAAAAAATTTCAAAAAGTTTAATAATTCTCGCATTGCTGACATAACTGAACGTAGTGTACGATTCCAAATTGCGGAATTGATACTTGGAAATAGGAACAAATGTATGGATTGTCGTGCGAACGCCTTCCTTGTTTTAATTAACAACAAAATAACCGTCCTATCGATCACAAATGGTAGGTATCGCGGGCTCTAGATGGTGACCGGCGATAAAAGCCGGATTACTTTCATTTTCAAGAACTTTCGAAATTAATATACTAATATCGCATGCGAACACGACTAGAACACATACGTTTTGTTGTTGTTCCCCAATCTTACAGCTTGCATACTAATTTATTAATTAGCAATTTGAGTGTTGCTTTAAATTTCGCCGACTCGCCGACGACCTATTGCTTATCGCCGTCCGTTTAACTGAGTTTATATTCAAACGTTAATTAATTCTTATCAACTCGATGCGAACCATGTGGAATACAATAAAATAGATAATGTTGCTTTTACTTTTATTTATTACTGCCGCATATAGCAACATTTTCCTTGTCATAACAAGCATGTACCCCTGCATGTTACTATTGCGATTCAACAACCTGTAATTTTAATTGCAATGCGTATTAAAATAAAACAAAC
>JARJDS010031866.1:0-15220 GCA_030264155.1 Atheta pasadenae | reverse complement strand
TTCTCAACTCCCCCATTCTCAACTCCCCCATTCTCAACTCCCCCATTCTCAACTCCCCCATTCTCAACTCCCCCATTCAGTTTCCCTTTCACCTGCTTACTCATATATAACCAAACTTTATGATCCCCAAAACGTGCGAGCAAGTTCGTTTTTTACGTCCACATTTTTTTTGGAAGAGTTTTAGGCGTTTTTTGGTCGCGTTCGTTTTCCTTATTTCCGGCGCCGTTCACATCACACCAAAGTCGCTGAATTTTTATTGCCTGTTTTATGCGTTTTTTCCGCCGCATACCTGTAACTCACGACCTCGCCAGGAAAGTCAAAACACAAAAAGTAAAAAACCCCAGCGCGAGAAAAAAACCGAAATGTCTAAATGCCTAAACGCCTAGGCGTTTTATTGCGAGCTTTGTTGCCAACCTAGCAGCAATTAGGGCCGCTTCGCATCAAAGAAATACCAAACAACATAAAGACATTCTTCACATTGTACATGCCAAGTGATGTAATGACGAAATGAAAAAAGCATACTTTTACATAATTATACACATAATTACCAAACGTACAATTTTCAGAAGTAATAGTAATTGTTACATTTTTTGCAGCGCTCTTAAACAGTTTTCAGGTGACTTCAAAGGAAGTAAATGCAAAAAATATCAAAAGTACTAAATCGCTTTTAGTTTTTGCTCTATTCTTTTGTGTTTTAATGAGTTTAGTTGTTCCAGGTTGCTTTCCACCGAAGCTGGAGTAGGTATTTGAAAGAAATGTGTTCTTTAATTATGCAAATTCATTACAGTTTTTTTACTTGTTACAGTGATTATGCTCAAGAACGAGTTTTCTAACCTAGAAATGGTCATAATTTAAAAAAACTCCATTTAAATATAAAGCTATAACATTAAAAATTAAAATAACAAAAACCGGTTTTCCTAAAACCGGTTATTCCAAAAAAAAACATTAATTTATTAAATTTACTTCTAGAAAGTTTCGATTTAAGAAAAATCTTCATTCAGATAAAAAAAAACCGACTCGAGTCTATACGCTCGTCCCTCGCGTTTTTCACGTCTTTTCGCCCACCCCTCCTCCCGATCATTGCGTGTGCCGGCTGGTAAAGTTGAGTTAAACGTGTACGAAAAAAGAAATCTCTGAATTTTCACGTATCCGCGAGCAGCGCAAGTTACGACAGTCGCACGTATAATACAAGATCGTGCGCTGCGTGCGCCCTATACATTTACACCCCTCCAGGCCCCCCACACCTTCAACTCCTCCAATCTTATCCCATTCCTTCACACAAAACCCAAGTGTACAAATACAAATTCTCCGATTGTTAAATTTGTATAAAAGCGCCTCCGGCGTTGTTCCAGCAGCTGGAGAAAAACTTAAGAGTAAAACACGCACAAACAGCTCTCGTAAGAAGCGAGGGGTGCAACAGAATACAAGCAAAAAAAGTTTTAACAAATAAAACGTCCGAAACGATGTGTTCAACTCAACTCAAACCCAAAAACACCCAAAACCTGCATGCCGGGTTTGTTTTTCCAGGTAAGAAATGCTTTCGCGCGTGTTTGCGCTTCTGACATTCACCCTGTGTTCACATTGGGTGAAGTTTTCGGCGGGGGCTTTTTGGAAACTTTGTGTGTTTCTGGTGTTTTCGTTTTTTATTGTGTACCTTTCGTGTTTTATGCCTTGGCGGTAGAAATCATTATATATAAAAGTGTGGTACGCACAGGTAGCACACAGGTTGATACCTTCTGGCAAGGGGTGGCTTGCCAGGGACAATATATGAGGACGAGGACGAGTGTATAACGTCTGGTCGGTAAATCAGAGTGACACTAAACCACATCCTCACGCCCATCTGAACACGCTACTCCTAAATCCGATATAATATACAATCTTTAACCTCCTTCCTATCTACCTCCTACCCCTATCTTCTGCCTAAAACCCTAAAGATCTGATATGTCGATATCAATACACTCAATATCACCCAAGACGTTTGGGGGCCTGATATTGATTTCGGACGAAACGACCGTAGGCGAGAAGAGTTAACCGAAAAAAACAGATATAATGCGAGAGGGTGAAACAAGTGCCAAACAAATAACAGTTTAGCAATGATGCCGGTGTTGCCAATATTATCAATATACCCAATACAACCAACATTACTGAAATTGACGTCATTTGTCAATTGTTTCTGCTGTTATTGTGCAATAATAAAGTTATAAACGAAAACAATCGAATAATTCGCGACAACAAAAACAAATGAATCCTTTGTGAAAATTTAAAACAATTGACATTGTTTTGGTTTTGTAAAATAAACAACACAAACAATTTTTGCGATATTTTTTGAATTTCAGTATAAATTTGTATAAAATATCAGCGATACATCATGAACAGAAACTAATTTTCCATTCGTACTCAACCGTATAATAAATCACAAAAGCCAGCGGCAGCAGCGACGGCGGTAGTAGTGGTGGAGGCGGCGGACTATTGCCAAAGCTTATGCAACGCATAGAAAATTGGGAGCGTTGGTTGCGTCGGAAATGTTGGAAAACGCAAACAGAAACATTGGCAACTGCCACCATTACCAGCCGCCCCCCAATGTCGACCACCGCCTTGGTCGGTTGTGAATGAACACAAATTCACGATTACGATTTAACTCACGTTATATTTCAAGAAAATATCCTAGTATATTGGTAAACTAGTTTTTTATGTTTTTTTTAATACAAAAACACAAAAAAGTGACATTTTTAATAAATTATCAAAAAATTCTTATAATTAAAATTATTTGTAATAACATAACCTTCAATTAATCTTAGTAACTTTTTTCGTTAAAACGCAAAAATCGCCAAAAATCGTAAAAAACTAAAATTTGCAAAATAAATATTAGTCTTTAAATATTATACTATCAAATTTACATTATAATGCAACGTTGGTTGTCTAACCAATACTTCAGTAGGCTATTAACCAAACATTTACCAAGAACTATCTTACGCCTACTTGACGCTAGCAATTCAAATTCGATTCCACGATTCAACAATTCCCTACTATTCGCGATCCACGCAACTATTCAGCACCTTGATATCCAAGGTACGAGTATGCTCATCTCATATCTACATCACAATATCCTCCAGCCCTCCACAATGTGCGAACGTAAGTCATACGTGTGTACACTACACACTAAAACGTATTCAGCTTACCCCCTTCAGACTACACAGCATCTCGCCGAGCTCTCCGGAGCAATCTAGCGTCTGGTTAAAGGATGGCGATGGCAGCATCCGGTTGGTGGCGAATGAGGTGGCAAGCCAGAAAGCATGGCAGTGATTCACTTTGCGGCAGCCGAAAATCGTATGAATTTGTCGACTTGGCGGAATCCACCAGATTTGCAGATTTTAGGAGGCGGCGCGTCGCGGCGTCGACTTTCGCACGTCCGCTATTTGCATAATGCGACAGGGATGAGCGTCGAGATGAGGGAGCAGCATGTGCGAAACGCAGAAATTGACGTGAATGATCAAATTTTCACATGTGATTAATCCCATTATGATTATGACATTCAAAATGTTTAACATAACCTCGGAACCTGTTTCATCTCTTTAAACATTAACATTTTGAGGTTATGTGGTTAGTGAGGTTGCGGGTTATATTTACTTGACATAACCTCATAACTAATCTAGAATGATGTATTACGAGCAAAATCGTTGGTTGTAAAAAATATTGAACCAATTTGACTTTATATTCGGGACTATACATTGGAATGAATAATATTTTTCCGAGTTAATGGTGTCATTAATCATTGCGGTGGATGTATATATATTTTTATGTCCAGTTTTAGCTAGTCATCATGAAAATCCCAACCAAAAATAAAAAATAAATAAATAAGTTGAACAAAACTTCCAATTTACTACACATTTCGGCGATTTTTGTAAAACTGGTGCGTTCTAGAACAAAATGTTATTAAGATAAATTGTTCATTAGCTTGTTCTCTATAACTTTTATTAAAACAATTTTTTAATATCATCAGTCAAACATTAGTTTTTAATGTTTTTATGTTAAAAATAATGAAAAAACTTATTTCCCAATTTACATTTTGCCGATTACTGCGTAACTAACGCCATCTATCAAAAAATGTTACTAACATAAATTGTACATCACCTCAATACGCACAACTTATGTTATAACAATTTTTTAATATCATCACTCCAAACATTAGTTTTTAATGTTTTTATGTTAAAAATAATGAAAAACCTTATTTCTCGATTTACATTTTGTCGATTTCTGCCAAACTAACGCCATCTATGAAAAAATGTTACTAAGATAAAATGTACATCACCTCAATACGCACAACTTTTGTTATAATAACTTTTTAATATCATCACTCCCAACATTAGTTTTTAATGTTTTTATGTTAAAAATAATGAAAAAACTTATTTCCTAATTTACATTTTGCCGATTTCTGTGTAACTAACGCCATCTATCAAAAAATGTTACTAAACTAAAATGTGCATCACCTAAATACGCATCTTTTTTGTTATAACAATTTTTTAATATCATCAGTAAAAACATTAGTATTTAATGTTTTTATGCCAAGAATAAAGAAAACCTTACGATTTGATGAACATTTTAACGATTTTTTTTACAACTAACGCCACCTATCAACAAATTTACAATTTACAACGTATATAAAATTTTTGTGTAATTAATCAACGCGTCAAAAACGTAAAATGTAAATCTGATTTTTAATTAAAGCGTGAATTCATATAATGTTAACTAAATGTTAATCTCTGGTTGTGATTTGTGGTCAAACCATTATGTGATTGTTACATGTTACGGATTGATACCAATTAGTGAAGCGGTAAATTCAGGACTTGAAAATCCGCGAATTTCGACCCAAAACCCGACCGAATTGATGTGCCTGATGCGTGCGCGTCGCACGATTGGGTGACTAGAGGATGGCGAGAGGAGTCGAAGCCAAAAATTTTGATTTATATCGCGGTGAATTCAATTACTTTACTGCCAACCCGCACCGGCAAGAGGGGTTTGAACTTTATGGACGAGAGGAACTTTTGTGGATGATGGGAATCGGTGAAATTAATGATAATAGATCTTGCTGATTCAAAAACGACTTACTGATTTGATGGATTATCAACGAAAAAAAATGACGAGCAATTTGTACAAACCACACAAATTTAAGGTTAAAATTTTGCAATTTTCCACAAAACAACCATACCTGTAACAAAAAAAATTTAATTACAATACAAAAGTTAGAAAAATTTTAATAAATTTAAAATCTAATGGTGGAGGCGCCGGGATTTTTAAATAAAAACCCATTTAAACACAATATAACCAAACTTTTATACCTCCTAACCTATAAAAACAGTGGCGACGTAGTGCGGAGATAGAAAAAAATAAAAATAGTTTTTGTGATGTGCATATTTTGATGCACAAAATGTAAAAATAACAATTTTGAAAAAGTCGCATTGCATTTATTTGCAAGTTTTAATCCTCAGTTTTGTCGCCAGTGCTGCCTGCCATGTTGTGTATCAAAAATTGTTTCGCCATCGCGTCGGTGTGTTAAGGGCTTCGTTTACGTTGTGCGCCCGCCATTCGCAACGAGTTGGCGGGTCAAGTGCTCGCCGGCCCCGGCGACATGAAAATTCATAATCTCTTAAGCGTCTACTGAAATATTCAGCAACTTTTAATTAACTTCGCTTCCGAAAAGTGTCCGCTCCGTCTGCGCGCGCTCAACTCCAATACGTAGTCAACAAAATAAAAACAAAACAACACCAAACAATAGAAGTAGAAACAAGTGAGTGGTGTCTTTACTGATAAATAGAAAAACAACAAAACAAAACATACGAAACATAATAAACAAAACATGTTTTGTAGGTAAATAAAAAAAAACAAATGAAATAGTTTGTTTTTTGGGAGGAACGAGAGCTAATTTTGTAAAAATTAGTTCTTGTCTGGTTCGGTTGTTTGTTAGCCCATTCTTCAAACGACAATTTCAATTACACCTAATAGTTTTCCGACCATCCGCTGATCAATTAACTTAGCCGATCGGCGCACGACAGATCGCAAACTTTCTAAGTGAGTTTCGCTGCTGTAATCAAAAACTGGCCAACAACAACTTGAAAACAAAACAAAAAACCTCCGCACAAATCCACGAACAAACAAACCCACAAAACTAATAAAATGTTATCGAAGTATAATAAGTATATCAAATATGAATGCAATAACAACAAAAAATACAAATATATGTCCGTAAATAAATAAATAAAAATCTTCATCGTCTTCTTTTATTTCTTCCGCAATTCATCTCGCAAATGACCTCAATACGCACCTAACAAATAGTTCGATTCCGCAATTTTTATTCCAGATTTCGATTTGTGTGTTCATTCATTCAATGTTCATTGTGTACGCAGACAACAATCAACAAAATTCGTTCGATTCACGTTCGAGATTAGGTATCAGTGACCACGCCATCTATATTCGATGCTGTGTCAAGCGCGAATAAATAAAGCAGCGTAGACGTAGACTGGAATCACTAGCATGATAATAGTTGGCGCACGCACAAAGGAAGAAGAAAAGCACTACGCGTTGAATTTTATTAGATTTTATTAGCACCGATGCTTGCTTTCTTTGAACGCGCAGAATCCATACCTTCACGTACTCGCGTTCGCGTTCTAATGGCACTCGGTTTCGATAATAAATTTTATGACTTTCACCAGAAAACGCCAGAAAAAACACTCGATATTGGTTACTCACCAGAATATCAAAGCAATAGAAATAAAAAAAATATTAAGTGATCTGTGATCATAAATACGTTTAGTGTGCTTTGAAAAACAAAACAAAACAAACAAAAAATACTCGTAAAGTCAATAAGAACGGAGCACAAAAACAAAACAATAATAGCATCAAGCCATCAGTTGTTTGTTTTATTTTTGTTGATTTACTGTGAAAAAACAATTGGTTGATAACAAAAAATTATTGATTTTATGTGAACAACTTCGTGCCACAATTTAATTAATTAATTTAATCCCAACTATCTTATTCAATGCGTTGATACTTTGACGAAAGTTTTGGTTCGCTCGATTTAGCGAAACTTCTTAATCATTCCTTCCGGCTGGATTGCCATCCACGTCGCAAAAGTCGCACAGACTGAAAACTTGGGATTTATTTAAATTTAAATGCAGATGTTCGCCGTTCGTTGGTTCCTTTCTCGGTGACGCTGAAACTTTCGCGCTGAAAGCTCAAGAAAAAGCTTCTCTGGTCGTCACATTCAGCACCGGAAACGGAAACTACAGCACGTGCACTTAAAACACCAATAAAAACAAACTAATTTTTTTATTTCCACCTAACGCCATCTGTAGGGTAAAAGTCGTTACTAATCATTTTTAAGTTTTAGGTTTTAAATGGAAAATTTAAGATAAATGATGGTCAAATGTATCAAATATATCAAAAAATGAAATATTGTACGAATTGGATTAAAGTTAAAGCAATATTACACTTGCCATGTCATTGCAAGGTCATCAAAAGCTTCTGAAGGTACAACCAAGAAAAACCATAAATCACTCACTGGACTTGCGAGGAATGAAGTGGGTGGCACTTTATATTTCGTAAAAGTGTCCTAACGTCATAAATAATGTCAGGTAACACAACCTAACCTCAATTTTAATTTTTGTTCCAAAACCAAACAGTAATCCATTTGGAGTTTGCTTATCAGACATCGCCGTATGGCAATAGTTCCGATTACCGGTGTGTTTTAGGGAGGCATTGGGGTTTCGAGTAGATGTATAGGTAAATCTACCAGTTGAACAAAGGAGGGGGGAATCACCTCGGTCACTAACTATTCCGGAGGCAAAATACCAACGCGCTCTGTGTTCTAATAGAATTAGTACTGTTATCTCCGGCGTGGCGACTGACCGGACTCGATAAATTGATAAGGACCCAAATCCTCCAACTCTTCGATATCCCCCCAATTCACTAAACCTCACTAGTCATCTAAAAGATTAAAACTTTGCGCTCTGAACTCTGACTAAAAGGTTTTAATGAAGCCCGGTAAAAATTTAATGATTTTTTTAAAGTTAGGATTATACCTAGAAAGTTTGTAGGTTAAGTTAAAGCCTTAAAGTTAGGTTATGTAAAGTGTCAATTGAATTTTTTTTCCTCTGTTCCTGATCGAAGCGTGTGGGGAAGCGTATCGATTGCTGCACCCAAATCGGACTTTCTCCTCCTAAAGCGCGAGAGAGCGTAAATCCTGGCCGGAAACTAGACCTAGACCAAACCCCTAGTACTAGTGCTAATACCAGTTCCCTACAAAAGTAAGTACAGTATCTGAGGGAACCATACGAGGCTAGCACAAGAAATCTAACGCTTGAATTTTCCTTTTCAAAGCTTCAAAGTCCTCTTCGCTTCTTAGAGATAGTAAGGTTGTAAGTGTAGGTATCGATATCAAGATGATAGTAGAAGTGAGGCTGGCGTGAAGCAGTGCTTTAAAGCAAATCTCTCTTTCACTCCTTGAAACCCCGCATAGGCCCAGTGGGCACAGTTGGAAAGGAAGTCGCCAGACTCGATAACGCTTTGCACGCAAGCCAAGCAAGCACAGGACGAAGCGGAAAGTGTGAGAATCCCCACCACGCTGTTCCCAGTAACTCCCAGCAGCAGAACGGAAGTGTTACCGAACGCGGGAACAGTGTGACGGAAACGCGCTCCTTCTAATTTCCAAATTTCCAGCACGAACATGTGTCGGTGTTAGAAAGTTGAGTTTTGATTTTAATTAAGAATTTCCTAATGAAATTCTCACCCAAACTTTTGGCCATAAACGACGCATTGCTGAATCCTGGGCGTAATTCATGAAATCAATGAAAATTATTTGTTGTTAAGATCGGCAACCCACTATACGTTTATAGTTTTACAGCGCTAATTCAATTACGAGCTAAAGTTTCACTTAATTTCCCTCCTGGTGCTCATACAGGTGAACTACTCGTTGAGTAAGAGCATCGTTAGGGTAGTTCCCGAGCGCTGGTAACAAAGGCTTGGTCATAAATAAGCAAACATTTGAAGCAATCCCTGTAAAGTGCGCGTCGCGAGCTGTCCCCTCGAGCAAACGGAATCCTGCGGGCTGGTGCGCGCGCGAGAAGCTCTTAGGATTATTACGGCTTTACTGCGGCTGACCACTTCCAGCTTCCCAAACGTTCGTACACTTCCTTTAGATTCCCGAGAATCCACACACGCCACTGGGTACACACTTGCGTTCAACATTGCAAGTTTGCTACTCAAACTTTTCTAGTGTTGTACACCAACTGCACGCGTTACATGTGTATAATGGGAAGTCTAACACGGTCGAATAATTTCTGCATACCCCACTTAGTATTAACTATTAACTAACATTATATAAAACAAAAAACAAATATGTACGCAAACAAACCACTAACGAAACAAATGAAGAAAATCAGACACAATATTAAAACAAAACAAAACAAAATAAAAGAAATCGTAAGATAACCTTAGGTATAAACACAATTTAGGTTATGTCACGTTTGAAATATATAGATACCAATACTTCATCTTATTTGCCTGTTACTTTGAAACGTGACAAAAATTTGTTGCAACAAATCGATGTGTATTTTCGTTTTTACTACAAATAATAAAACATCATGACAAAACACAACACATTTTCCTTTTCTTGTTGTTCGTTATTTACCCCTCAAAATATACCAGCTGTGCGCGCATACAAATTGCATCCGTAAATTGCATCCCCCCAAATACGATGCGCTCGGGTGGCACTATTTATTCCGCACTAATCAAAATTTTGCGCGCATAGAAATTGGATGGCTGAGATGGCGAGGAAAGATGACATTTTCGTTGATTGATTTTCCCCAACCCCGTCTAGGTTGACGTTGAAGATCGAAAAATGCTGATAACCATCGATAGCATCGCTCAATTAAGGTGACCGAGTTTCCATACAAAAGATGCAAGTAGGAAAAACGTTCAACTTTCAAAACTACCCTCTCACCCCTCAGCCGCCCCCACAACAACTGTACAAGCCCAATAGCTTTAAATGCAATTTCCAGATAACTTACAACTTGAATTTATTAGTTTTAACTTTGTAATGAGTAATATTACAGAAAATAAATTACGAAGGGATGAAATGCGTTATTGCATAGTTCTTAAGTTATTTGCGAGTCGAAGTAGTGCACACGAGCGATAAACGTTTTGGGGAGCGGTGTAATATTTTCCACTTCCAAGTTGCAACAATAAACAACGATTATTACGCTTAGGGTCTACTTATCAATAGCTTTGGGCTTTTGATAACATTGATTTACCCTCGTATTGCATAACCTATAATCTAGTTCCAAATATGTGTTTTGTTTTATCGCCAAAGAAACAAAAACAAAATTTGTTTCTGAAGCACACAAAGAACATGGATATATAATAGAAAACACAAAACAAACAAATGTTTACTCGTTTGTTTTGTTGGTGTTTTGTTTGAATTCGTCGAATTTAATTTGTTTTACTTTATGATTACTTGTTGGTGAAAGACAGACATTCAGTGGAATGAAATATGAGACGAAAAAGAAACACAGAAATGAATATTTGGCCCTTGATGGCTTGAGAGAGGGTGAAGAGGGGACTGCTTGTGCATAATACAATAAGGACGGTCGTCATTAAGCGTCAGCGTCCGCGGCAGTGTTTTTTGTCGCAATTGTTTCAAGGGATCAGGCCGAGAGACTCTTAACGACTCTTTGATTCGAACAAAAACGTTTTACTCGTTTTCTTCACACAAACGCGAGCATGTCGTTGACGTCGCGGCGTTGTAGGCGCTGTCATTCATTCATGCTTACAAAACAAAAGATCAAACAAAATCACAACCAAAAACAAAGGAAATATCAACAACACAATCAACTACACAAACATCTGCCATCGTTAAGTTTACATTTGTATTTTCTAAATGAGGTTATGTTAAGTTATATTTGGTTATGTTAAATTCTAACCAAAAAAATTGGAATTTTTGTGTGGAATTTTTATGGAAATAAAGAATAGAATGCTTAGATGTTTACAGGAAACGTGTGAATGTGAATTTTGAAAATTCTTGAACCGGCTGTTCAAGCACAAGGTCCTGTTTGCTGTTGTAAGAGTGATATACGAGTCTTAAACATGATGGATGCGATTATTTAAATGAAATTTTTGCGATGCCACCAGTGTCGCAATAAATTATATTCAGGCGGTGCCGAACGCGGCGACGATGCTACCACCGCCGAGGCATTTTCTGAGGCTTTCCGCGTGTGATCCAAGCGCCTGAGGATGTTTCGACGCTCGCCGTGCGCTCACTCGACGCGTCCCGACGCTTGTTGCTAATACGCGCGCGGCGGAAGAGGTGCGCGCAGCACATAAATAAGCACAGAACGAGTGAAGACTAGCCAGGACTGACAGACTGCCTCGGCCCCAACAAGCGGGGGGTGAATAAATCACGCGCGCATACAAGTACATGTATTATTCAGGAAGACCAGAGGAACGCCAGACAAAAAAGGACATGTCATAGTGACGGACATAATGATGAAAGCTTTATTTCTATTTGTTTTCATTTGTTTCAACTTTATAACATGAAGAGGTTCAACAAATCCTAACAAAAATATTTAAACGCTTTAAGGGTGGAAAATCTAAACCGACAGATTTTTATATAAAATAACACGTTAGAAAATAAATGATCAAAGACACATAAACATAACCTAAACCTTATCCTTGTAGTCAAACGAAACGGGTGGAAAACAAGAAAATAATTTCCTCGTGGACTATTATCCCTTGCGTTTGAAGTTTTGCACTCACTTGTTTTCCGTTTTGGGCGTGTTTTCGTGTGCTCATAATTTTTTCCAACCCTAAAAAAGGAAGACGAGGATACCTTTTGTACACCCCCTCGCCGAACCAACTTTATTACGAAAGTGACATGTGAATTTCCGCATCCACGCATTTACCACATGCGTATACAGTGTGTTTTTGGGAGAGCGCGGTAAAGTGTGGAGTTCATTTATAACAAAAATTTGTCATAATCACACAAGTTGGACGACTTGTATGTGGGTCGTTTGTCTATTTGCCTCGCTGGCTTGCTTGTCATGAGCATGGTGACAAGGAGAACGATGATGATGATGATGATAAAAAGGAACATAAAGGAGGGGGTTATAAATAGCGCGATTATACAATATTACATTATCTGCCGCCGCGCCGCTGCCCCTCGACGAGCGTTGAAGAGCGGGCGAGTGGTAAAAGGGTCGGTGCGTTGTGGAAGAGTCAAAAATGATAGTCTGGGATCCAGGCATACAGACTAACGTGCACATTTGTATGGGATTACGAGGACAAGATAGCCGATAAAGGATTTTAATGTTTTAACCTCTCAATGTCTAAATGAAAAATTTTCTTCGCCAATTGTGTATGAAACATTTTGTTATATGCACAAAAAGCCGTATGCTAGGAATTTATATTAAACTACTCAAATATAGATGGCGTTACTAATTGACTTCGCTGATAACAAATAGAATTACAAAAAAGGGAAAGGAGAAGCAAATGGGAACAGAATAAAGCAAAGAAGAGAAGCAGAAAAGTAAGTGGAAGCAAATAAGAGCTAACAGGAGTAGAAGGAAGTGGGGGGAAGCAAATTGGAGCAAAAGTAAGGAAATGGAAACAGAATGAAGCAAAGAAGAGTAGCAAAAAAGCAAGAGGAACTAAATGGGAGGAAATAGGAATGAGCAGGTAGCAATGAGCAGGCCCGACAAGAGGGGAAGGTTGACGGGGAAAATACCGGGGGCTCCTGGGTTCTAGGGGCCTCCCACGCTCTTGGCAGGGGCTCCCACGCTAATAAAAGAAGAGCAAGAAATATGAATTTGAGAAACAAACAAAAACGGAAATAGGAAAACTGAAGCAAAGAAAGAAATGGAGTAGAAATGAAGATATGAGCAAAATAAGAAAAAAAACAAGAACATTGAAATGGGAGTAATCATAACAAGAGCCTAGCAGCTAGAAAAGTAGAAAACAAATGAGAACTGAAGAAATAACCAAACCACGTGTGTGGTAAGAGTATAAATAAATTCTATCCTCCTAAGTTTGGTTAATAACACATCAAAGAGTGTTTCCACATGAACATAACATATATTATGACGTAGCGCACGCACGGACGCACAATTTAATTAGTTACGTCGGCGAAACTCGACAGTAATTGCGGCAAATTTCATGTTTCTACGCCTCGTTGTGTAATATACCAATTCCGTTTTCCGGTGCGTTAACGCAACACTTGAAACAATACCCGAATACTTCGTCTTCATGTGTCAATGGCTCAGCCAATTGGCCTTCGCAGCATATTTGTTGTTGCTACTGACCTTGTTATGACTCCAATAGCTCTATTATAAATATTGGCAGTGTTATTGGTTTCATAACCATCCCATAAAAGTGTGTACAAAGGATAAAACCATCAACTATAATAATTATCGTAAAACAACACAGCCGTCGTAATTTGTGTTGCCTATAACAATCCGCAAGTTAGTTTTTGCGATTACATTTTTTTTTTTCGCTTCTAAAAGCGTGGGAGTTTCTGGTGGCGGCAGCATACGGCTGATGGCGGCCGGCGGGCAGATAGCGTGTCGACGGGCGACGTGGCAGTTTTTTTTCGCTCTCCTGGAGCAGTTCCAAAGGTCGTCCGCCCGGCTCAGATTTATTTTGCATGTGTGCTCGCGCGCCGCCCCCGATTTACATCCGCTTTGTGCCGTAGTAGCGGCGCGATGTTTACGTACCGGGTGCGAGCCTGGCCAGATAAAGAAAGCAAAACGCAAAGAAGCCGGAGTGAAATTTTCTGGACTAGAAAGAAGGCGGCGCACGACGACGCGTATAGTGCGGCGTCGACGGCTCGGAAAAACGTTCACTTAATTTTTGATGAACGCCGACACGCCGAGTTAATTTTTATACGTTGTGGATAAAACAATTTTTCACTCCCGAATAATTTTTTTCGCCAAATCTTTCCAAATTGAGCGCCGTACGAACATTTTGAAGTTTAGGGATGAAGCCAAACAAACAAGTCGTGTCCTGGTATCTAATATTCGCAGCGAACGCATGTGGATATGTGGAAAACCGCAAAGTATACAACCCGCGGCGCTCGCATCCGGTTGCCTCGGTTGGCTACAACCGACCTCGCGCATCCGCAATTCTACAATACATCCGCATGCGGGTTTGAGGTGGCGCACTATACGAACACCTCAAGCCTTCGCCGAGAGGGAAATTAATAGTACCTTGTCACACCTGAAATTGCCTCATGATTTACGGTTTACGCTAGGCCACATTCGACTCATGTGTCGTACCTACCCCGCGTTACACAACCAACCGCAAGCTTTACACTTTCTATCACTGTATCCGCCGTATCATGAATGAGAAGAAAAGCAGATTCATCATTCACGTAATAAAACAAAATATTAACGCCAACAAAACTCCACAACTACAAGTTTTTCATTAAAAACCACTCTGCACAGCAAAATATTTACACTTTCGAATGATAGATGGCGTAATGTGCGTTAAAATCGTGCAAATGACGTGAAATTGTCTCGTTTCACACCTTTTTATTACATCAGCCAGAGGGCTAAACGTATTTAACCAAGCAGATTGAGCGATAAATTAAAGCCAACTCTGTAACAGCGCCGGGGCGCTTTCCCAAGCAGCGCACACACAAAAGATAAATACCCACTTGCGAAACTTGGGCGCGCGAGCTTTATAATCCGGCCGGAAGCTCGCGCGAGCGCAGCGCGCATAATTAACCATTATAAACTTGGCAATCAATTAGGCGAGCAACTTTTCGTTCCGCGAACTTTTTAACTGCCGCCCGCGTCGACATTATACGCTCATGTCATGCAACACTATCCGAAACCGCGCGCTGCCGCCGACTAGAGACGGCCCCCCCATTCCACCCTTTATGCTTTACCACCCGCTCGTTTCGACGTCAATAACAAAATAGTTTTACGACTATTAAGGCTGCGGCGGCGCTGCCTGCACTTGTGCAAGCGATGAATTTGCGAATGGCGCAGCTTTGTCGCATCAAAGCGAGTTTTAATTGGCAAAACGTGGCGCGAAACATTAACCAAAACACTGGATGACATTTCACGTGCGAAATTACTGTTGTTAATTTGGCTCATTTTACAAGCTCCTTCAATACAATTATTCCGTTGGAAGCAATAAAATCCACACATTTACACTGAAAAGGTTTTACGCT
>JARJDS010031856.1:0-14418 GCA_030264155.1 Atheta pasadenae | reverse complement strand
TCATAATAATCGCAAAGCGTTTGCGATTTTCAAACGAGCGCGCTGCACGTAGACGGCGCAGCGCGCTTCGTTCCGCACACAAACATAGAAATTACGCTCAGTACGTACGGAGAATCAGCTGTAAGGTTCATGTTCGTTTCAAGGCTATACGAACCGCGACATGAGTCAGTAGACGTCGAGCTCGAGCACAACTCACACACAACAAACAAACAAACATCGACACGATTTGTTTTTTTTTCTGTATGCATTTATTCATGTGGCATACTGATGAATTATACCATTCGATTATTAACATAACCCGATATATGATAGACGAATATATATTTTTATTTCTGGCAGCAATTGTTTATCAGTATCATCACAATAAAAATGCATCTGATAATATGCGGAATTTTCGGAATATCTCGCTTAGAAACAGCGCACGATCATCAAAATGTTTTTATGCACCGTGTGAACATAATACGATAAAATCCAATTGGATTTTATGTGATTAATCGATTTTCGAGTGTGTTGGATTGATGCAATTATTTAAATAACACTCGAAATTTGATCACAATTAATAAATTGTTTTAGTGAAGTACTACAAATTAAAAAAAAATGCATTAAATTTAGAAATTAATTTATTTTTAAAATAATTTTGTCGTTAAACATTTACTGAGGATTTAACCGATTAGTTTAGTTATTTGTTGAGTTATTAGATATGCGCGTGTCGTCTTATCGCTCAAATTATTTTTACTTTTAGTGTCAATATTAACTTGAATTTTAAATTAGACTTATATACAAACATTTATGAATATTAAACGTTCAATTTGTGACACATAAAAAAATTAAATGTTGTGTGAATTTATTGTATTTTGCTTTACACCACACCTGAATCAGAGTACAACAAAATCAAGTTGAAGACTTAAGTTCATCGCTTGTTTCATGCTCGGAGTAAAAGTTTCTTTCAATTCCCAATTCCAGCGGTTACAGCGTCCAACACAAGGACTCGGGTTGTAATTATCGTCGGTCGAGAGTGAACGTGGTGTTTTTAAACTTTCGACGATTGTTGTGTGTTGTCGCCGTCTTCTCACAGTCAGTGCGGCACCCAAGTTTGTAGTATTCGCCCGCACAGCGCAGTGCAGCAGAACGGCGAGATCCCATCCGTTTCTGTGGTGTAATCGAAATAAATTACGGACTTAAACGCTTTTTTCCAGTTCAATAATTACGCTCACAATGCGACGCGCCGGGTCAATGTGATAATTGACATCGCGCCTGGATTGCAAGCTACAAAACGCGTTTAATCGCCCATCCTTGCTGGAACTTGTGCCAAATGAAATTCTCAAAAACAGGAAACTGCACACATTGTAAATTCCTTATATCTTTTACGTTGAAATTAAAATTTTTAACTTTTGTTAACTTAAGTTACATGCTATGCAACGTAATTTATCTTCAGTATAAATAATTAATTTAGCTTTTTTGTCAAAAGCGTTTAAAATCATGTTAGCTGTTAGCCAAGGCATGAAATAATTAAATAAGCATTAAGCCCGGTAGCTGCGTTTGCGTCGTGTTTTCTCAACGTTAAGCGGATTCAATAATAAACTAAATGCTACAACATACAACACTACAACATTGTGTCGTTTTGGATAAAAACGACTTTTGGTTTCGAATGTTGTAGGTAGTTGCACGCGTTATTAAAATTTGTTCTTCGTGCGACCGTGCGTACCCTTGAAACACGTGTGGTGTGTCGAAATACAACACAACATTAGTACTCCATAAAAATTACAAACAATACATTACTACTTACTGCTGTTGCTGCTGGTATTACTTTAATGCGTGTGCAGTATGTGTTGAAATCCACTGCTTCCGCTAAGGAAGCGATAGTGGTATCGAGCCGCAAAGTAGCATTGATGTTCGCCTTTAAAAATATTAATACTACATCGTTTTATCTGTTTACATACATTACATTTTGATATTAATATAGGTTGGTTGCGTGCCTGCCAATGCAAAACAAAACGATGTGTTATTGCTATTCGTAACCTTCATTTCTTTATTTCTCTTCTTGTTTGATGAAATCGAGCACGTTTACAACTCTATTTCGTATAAACTTTGGGCCATATATTTTTTATTATTCCAATTGGGGCACGGAAGTTATTGACTTAAAGTCACAAAGTTCTGACTTTGGGAAGTACCGGGTTTTTATTTAATTTTTGGGTTTGTAATACGCAAATAAAACTGATCAGCAATCACAAAGTCAGCTGTTTGTGTTTGCATAGTCACAATTTAACGTTATCTAGACAAATATGCTGGCGATGCCCATCACGAGCAAACTGGATTAAAAACCAGTAGCGTTTAGTGTCACTCGTTATCGTATTACGTCGTAATATTAAAAAGCACTAACGGCATAACTCTAGCAGTGCGCCGTGTACTTTGGCAGTTGATGATATGTATACTGTGTACGAAGCAGGATGATAAAGCCGTGGTTGGGTTGGTAACGTAGGTATGTACGAGTATCGAAACTTGAATGTGGGAGGACGACGGCGCAAAATGAAAATCGATATTAACAATTTAGTTGAGATTAGAGTTGGCCGTGTGGAGAGCTAATCGAGCCCTCTGGTCGGTCGTCTGATCGGCTGCTGGCCGGACTCTTCGCGCTACGGCACTTTTAATTACCCTAACGACTGGACTAACGGCTTCCGTTAATCCGATTATATTGCGCCCGGCACATTATCATTCTAATCGCCGCCTGTCCTTTGCCTTATCAGTGCGGCGGGTGCCCGAAACCACCGCTGAATCTCGTAAATAACTGCCGTGCACACTGCATGCGAAATTACGCTTCTGGCGCTAGTACGTAGTTTAATTTTGCAATATGCACCGTGGACATATTCCGGGGGCAGTGTGTCATTGAATTTTCCACGCAGCCACTATCATATGGCTATGTTCATTTTTTATTTTTTTAACTAACGTTGTAATTCATGCTATTACGAAATTTCTACTCGTATTATAGGATTGGTTACGGTTAATCTTTAAAAAAATGTAATGGTTTTTTTGTGAAGAAAAAAATCACGGATTGAACAAATGGCTGTTTTAGCTTTAGCTGCTTCAAATCACTATCAAGTCACAATTGCCTTTTTTCCGTGTCGCGATCGTTTGTTTAATTCGACATCCAAAGCAAGGACCGAGCGCGATCTCGATAGGCAATAAATGGCGTCGTTTGTAAAATTAACTAGTCGTTTAAAGGAAATACGTTCGGCGCAGGCCACAAAACGTGCAATCGTGAGCGCGAGCGACGAACACGCGCGGCGTGCAAAGCCCAAATATGAAGTAGGCAAAAAAGCTTTCTGTGTCTAACTGCGTGCAGGAGAGAGGCAGAGGCGGTGACGGTTGTTCTTGACTGCGTGCTCCTCGTGCCGGGCGCAAGGCATCGGCTACATCGCGGAAACATGCAAACGCCATGTAGTACACGTGAGATGAATGACAATCAGCTGATTTCTGTCCGATGACACCAGGTTCGGCGCGTGAGGTGAATCCAAAGCGTTCAGGCCGCCGCCGACGGCGAGACAAGACTCCTCGCCGCTTTCGGCTCAACATTTGTATTCATATGTTGGCGAACTTGTATCGGAAACACTCGTGCGCACTTCCCCTTTATGCGTCTGCAAGATGAGCACAGAAAAGGGACAAACTAGGACCCAGAATACCGAAAAAAGTTTATTTCAAAATAATTACGAAATACGTGTTTGGAAGTATTAAAATGTTTGCTGGAAAAAATTGCGCTTCAGCCTTGGTGGATAACAGAAATATAACAAATCGCCTCCGGGGGCTTTATATAGGTTACATAAAAGCTTTGGAGCCTTGGAATAAAAGCTCCTAATAGGAACCTCTGTGGGGTGGCCATGTATCGCACTACGCATTGTCACTTAGTTTCGTTTTTGCGTCGTAGTCGAAGTAAATTCCATAAAAATACAACGCTACAAGTGAAGGCTTTGTGTTTTGCACTCACTCGCCTAACGGCTGTCGAATGGTCGTAATTAACGTGAGATGTTGTTTTCTCTAATTCGATACATCTTGTTGCGGGCGCAACAATACCGTCGATAAATATTATGAATACATCACTGTATGATTTATGTTTCACCTAATAAATCATCTATGTAGTTATGTAGTTTCGTCGACTCAACTAATTAACTTGAAATCGAGGTTGCCGGATAATTATCAATCTGCTGCAAGTGTAACAAAGTCATTAAGGATTGCGGTGCTCTCGTATTAGTGTTAATGGAAGTGGTGTTGGTGTTCATGATGCAGAGCGTCTCTGCGCTTTCGTGTTTGTTAACGGCGTTAAGGTAAAATAACAAAATTGCTGAGAGGGGAACAGCAAACTCTGATAGGAAAAGTCGTCTCCGTCTAGCTTTTTTTTTATTGCTCGCGCGTTGGTTTATCATGTAATGTGGCCCATTAAATTTTATGCTTACCGGCGTTTGGTCGACCGCCCCAAAAGCCCGCATCATTATCAAATTGAGTGGAAGTTTTCACGATAGATTTTAATGATTTACTCGCTCAAACTTTGGCGGATGAGCCGGGCTATATATTAGCACACACGCCGCACGTCAAGTGGTTTTCCCAACTAATCCTTGTCTTGCGCCGCGAGAATCGTGCGCATTGTCGAAAAAAACTTGCATCGTGCTCCCTTGGGTCATTTACGTTTCGATTGTGTGAGTACACACATTTAGTTAGTGCGCCATACGTAAATATGTCACGTCGGATCCTTGGCGCGAGCAGAACGTGAGGACAGCGGTTTCTTTGTTTCCGGGTTTCGGAGCGCAAATACAGCGCCAAGTCGAAACGAACGATGAACAAACACCGCGCTACGCGCCGCACCACACTGTCTCGATAGATACATACATCGTCTGTGTTTGTAGTAGTGTGGCGCACGTAAAGGGAAAGGACATCAGCCTTATTCGGGCGATAGCGCATTGGTTTGTCCTTGCAATTGTCGGTTTGATAAATGACATGACGTCGATATAATATTGCACGAACGATAATGAGCACTTCGAGTCACGATTTATATTTTATAACTTACCGTTGCGACGTTTTCCCATGTCCATATATTGCACGCTGCACGTAATTAATTATTTATCGTCTTTATAACAACGTCCATTCGAGCGAGATTTACGAGTAATTTTCATTTCCTTGTTTGTTACAGACCAAGAAGAACAATCCAAATCACATCAAGCGGCCCATGAACGCGTTCATGGTCTGGTCTCAGATTGAACGCAGAAAGATCTGCGAGAACCAACCTGACATGCACAACGCGGAAATTTCAAAGCGTCTGGGTCGCCGCTGGAAGCTGTTGGACGAGGAGCAACGCAAACCGTTCATCGATGAAGCCGACCGCCTGCGCCAATTGCATCAGAAAGAATATCCAGATTATAAATACCGTCCGAGGAAGAAGACCACCAAGCCGATGCCCAAAGCAGCCGGCCCATCGCCGAAGAAGGCCAAACTGGCAAAGACCCCAACCAAGATGCAGCAACAACAACAACAACAGACACCTCAGCTTCAGCTTAGGAACGATAGTAATAACAACAATAACGCGTTGACGAAGGAAAAACTTTTCGCGACGGTAACAAAGCGCCCTGTGCAGTCGGACGTTACGTCCAAACTTAAGAACAGATTAACCAAAACGCCGCTGCCAACGACGTACGTGACCTCGCTGCCGCCAGTACATTTCCTGCATGCGCCCGCGAAGGTTCCATCCAGCCCATCGTGCGACACACCCGATTCGCCCGAAAGCGCATCTTTCTACGACGACAACGCTCTGCTGATGGATACCAGCGACGCTCGATCTCTACAGTCGTTCGTCAAGGAAGAGCCCGAGGACACGATGTTGGACACGACCACATTGGATGACCTAGACACGCTGACTGATCTCATTCAAATTAACGATACCAATTTCAACTTTGAGGCGCTGGCGGAAATCGACTCACTGGAAGTGGATTCGGACACCTCGTCACATCTGGACTTCTCCTGCACGCCGGACGTCACGGCGCTCCTGCATGGCGCGTACCAGATCCCCTTGTTGCCTTGAGTTGCCAGTTGATGAGATTCGAAGACTGCTCGGGTTCGCTTGCATCACGATTTGAAGAAGGAAACAAACCGAACCGAACTGACTTAATAAATGTGCGTGTGTATTGTGTGTGTATATATTAAACGAGTTTTGTCATGCACATGCACTTCGTCGTGTGTCTATGTATGCCGTCGCGCGCACTTGTCCGACGAGTGCAGTCCAGTGTGTAGTCATGTATTACGGCGATGTCGCGACGACTGGAGCTCAAGCAGAAACCAATCAACCTACCGTTCGTTATTAGTATTTGATAGCAAGCTGCGCAAACTACAAGAGACCACTTGGGCATGACTATATATCCCCTCTTTACATGCGTCATTTTTTCACCCAAATTTATGATGATCTCATTTTGTGTGTTTTTATTTTATTTTTATATTTATCATAGTAGCGCGTCGCTCTGAGTTGAACTCTGATGCAAAGCATTAATTACCCGACATTATATTACCGAAATGCAAAAAAAAAATAACAACAGAGCAGGTGTTTAGAGACAGATACGTCTCGTTCTGTATGCAGATTTTCCAAATTATTTCGGCTCTACTTTACCATGAGCAAAGATCAACCAACACGTCAATGCGTCTAGCACACGTGAGTTATACAGATACTGTGTTTTTATTGCTGATTGCAAAGCGATATTTGTTTTGCTAATAACGAGCTTATTGAATTTGGATTGTTTGTATATGGGAAAGCTATTACATTGTGTAAGATTAATTGGTGGAAACGATGGAAACATAAAAATAAGGAAACTAATATAAGATTCCCGGATTTAACCACTTGTTAGTGCCTAGCTCAGTTCGATATGTCGACCCGGGACGTGTAGAATAAAACCGGGCATTAGTTTCGACACATCTGACCTTGCCACAACGGCGGGACACAAAATCAGGCTGTGATTCATCATTTCGATGACCAATATTTTAGTTATCAAAAATATCCGTCTTTTCCGCTTTGATTAAAAAAGATACCCGAAAGAAAAAAAAACGTTGAATTGTAAATTGTCCGGGATTATTTCATTCAAACAATCAATAATAATTAATAGACGCGGTACGAATATTAATAATTTTATCCAATCAGATTATATTAATTCAATTGTTTATATGCCACATTACATTATTTACATAATCACGTACATACAACAACCTTCGATTCGAATTAGCGAGGATCTGAAGGGATTAATCATGTTTTTGTTTTTGATTTGTCTTTTTAAGTTTTGATTAGTTAGATGATTATTTTTGAATTATGCGTTCGTCCAGAAGTACTTAAGTAGAGATGGATTTCTAAGTCTGTACAGCCTGTTGCGAGAGAGAGCTTGTGGGGTAACAGAGGCGGACGATGTTAAATGATGTGCGAGGGAGCAGCGAGTCATTAAAATGAAATACTATAATAGTAGAGATCGGGCATTCGGTTCAGCGTACGATCCTTGACAATATAATTGCAAATATTACACACCGCATTATAAACTATTCATTATAATTCTAATTCTGGAATTATCGTTGACGAATTAAAGAGAAAGAATATATCTTATACGTACTAATTTATTGATTAGGTGGCTTCATTGGTGGATACGATGTATAGGAGGCAAATTGATTATGATGCGTCTACAATCCAAACTCAAATCCCAGAAATCTAAAACTTACAAAATGAAAACACAATCGATTGAACGAATTTGAAAGATAGAAAACCAACCGGCAAAGAGGCGGCCACGTTGATTGCACTATTATGAACGAATTAATTATGAACATTGATTGTGGGAGAATCGCGTGCGCTCTTTTATATCTTATACGTTGTTATGCACATGATTATTAATTATTCATCTTTTTTATAAGTATATTATTTATATTATCTAAAAGTATATGTTAACTAATTCGATATATTAATATATAATGTATTATATCTATTACATGATAATTACGCTTAAAACGTTTTGTTTTAATTCTTATGTTTTTATTTTTGTTCCGACTCTGCGTTGCATAGATACGATATATTACGATATAGAAACGCTATAGATATTATATCTAAATGTATTCAAGTCAATGCACAAAGATAAAACAAAAACTTGTTGAGTGGAACAAGTCGAAGTAATTAAAAGATAACCAAAACAAGCAAGAAACAAACAAAAAAATTGTCGATTTTTTTAATTTACTACAACTAGTGTAGTAACGAAGTCACATCGATATTCTTATATATGTTGATCATAAGAATTGTAAAAGATAAAAAAAAAACATGATGGAATACAAAATAATAATAATGATTAAAAAGTAAAAATAACCGTAAGAAAATGACGTGCATTCAGCGTCCTACGTGTGCTTTCAATGTACTAGATTATAACTTTATATATTACGGTAATATTAAAGTTAGATCGGACTGTCCGTATATTATAAGAGTTTTCGAATTTTAAAATTTTATGAGGCCTGGTACAGTATGAAACGAGACGATGTAGACGATGGTCGCTGATAGAGAGATATAGCGAGCGGGAGCGAAGGAGAATAACGACGTGGAAAATTGTAGAATAACATATTCGGTGTATTTTTGTACCCAATGTTTGTTTTCCCGGCGTGTGTGCAGAGTTTCGCATTTGTGACGAGCATGTTGCTGACTGACTTAGAAGTAGGAATTCTTTGATTTGAGCCGCACTGTGCTTATCAGTCGATAATAATAATTGTTCTATTTGATTTGCTCCATTTTAGTTCAACATCACCTCGTACCGTAACTCTACCCACACGCATTGCGGATTGTATATAATTGTATAAATTTGCTCATGTAAAGATTGTTTTTGTTAAATTCTGATGTTTATGCAATCAGTTTTTCATTACATTATTAATTATAAATATTGCAATAAATTAAGCGAGAAACAAAACAAACAACTTGGAGAATGAATACAAATTTTACCTTACCTTCATTGATCTAATCAACCAAAACCAAAAACAAAGAAAAAAAATTTCGGCTTTTTTTAATATTAAACAAAATGATATAACCTTACGAGGCTAGTTGAAAGCGGCGATTTGGTAGAGGCGCTAGCCGGATTTCCTTTTGGACTTTGGGAGTCCCTACACCGAACGGGCAACGGTTTGTGATTTTGTGTTAGCCCCTCGGGAAGAAGGACTCGGTTTGCGACCGCCAATTGCAAACGGCTAACGGCGCTGCCAAACCCGCTCACACAATATTCTTTTTACCTACAAAATAAGTAAAACACACACGATGTGTAAATAGGTTCACGACGCAAAACACGCATGAATATTACGACCTTTTTGCATTACAATAATTCAATCTGCAATCAATGACGAAGGAAGGCGGAGGGCGCGCATCAGTGGCGCGAAATGTTCCAATGATCTCTTAAATGTGACAAGTGGATGACAAACAAAAATCGACAAACCACCATCGCAAAACCAACAAAACTCATTTGTTTTGATGATATTTTCGCCCATCGCATTGTTGACTTTAATTCTGACGAACGATTAAAACGAAAAACACTAAAATTTACAAAAAAAATAATGAAGAGATATAAAGTTAGCAATATTTTTGCATATAACCTTGATGTATCATAATTCCCTTGCATTTGTAAATCCTTTGTATTATATTCATAAACTATATATAAATATATAAATATATTACGTTATTACTTATAGTGTGTAAATTTTGTATTGTAGTTGCTGGTTATAAATACATATTATATGGCCAATAAACAGATTTTTTAAAATTGAACCGTTTAATGACTCACCCCTTTTAACTTTTCAGGATTTTCCAAAATTTCAGGTTTTATTTCCGGTTGAAAATCCGACAACTAATTGATTAAATACTTGTCTTATTCCAGACGAAAACTCAGTAGTATCAGAATCAGAAGTAATGACATGATCCCAAACCTGCACGTCTGCCATCCCTTCTTCTCTTTCCTGCTAGGTATGCAAATCCAGATGCAAGACATCCAAGTTTAGGTGCAATTTCCGGACACAGGTTCAGTCGTAAACGTGTTGACTATACCTCACCGGGCATGAACTCCAAGTTGTTTCAATTAAGGAGCATTAAAAATGCTAGTATTGGTGAAGTCACCCCTCGTCGCTGTTCGAACGCTCTGCACGGCAGACAAAGTTTGCGAAGGTTGAATATCTCTTAAAATTTTGCTTGCCACCATCTTCTTGGCCGAAAAGGCAGATCGTTAAGTATTCTACTATACTTGACGAGTCGTAGGGGAACCCATAAAACCAAACCTGCTGCGAATCCTTCACGGCTTGATGTTGCGGCTCGGCGTCGTCTACTCTAGTTTCAGCATGGCTATGACAAGTCGAACAACGCAAGACCACAAGACCACTGCCATGTTTCGACCGAGTTCTTGTCTTCTACAGTCTCAGATAAATCGCAGTCATGTTATGTGCTGGCACACTACACATGCACATGTCAGGACGAGCGTAAGTGTGTTAAACAGTAGCCCTCTGAGCAACAAGCCGTAAAATATTAAGCGGGCCTAAAATACACTCCAGCATATTAAATAAACTATAGGCCGTTGGGCAATTTGAATTTCGTAATTACCTGCTCTCCTCGGGCGACTACTGAACTGAAGTGAAGATAAAAAACACCCAAGAGTTTATATACGACGTTTATAAAAAGACGATGTTAATCTTTCAGATGGTTCACAATTCTTTGATTATATTTGCAGACGAATAATTTAATTAAATAAACTTGCTCTTGGCTATCTGCTATTTGCACACTAAAATTGTGCTTTTCAACTTTGAAAAACAATGGAAAAGCAAACAAACAAAACAACCCATTTATAAACAGAACGTCTCTGTTGTTTTGTTTTTTGTCACAAACAACCTGTCACTTGATTATATTCATCACAAAACCTTACTCTTATTATAAAATTCAGAACATTTTAAAAATCAAGTCACCTGTAACTTTACTGTGATTAATTATCTCGGTATCATAGTCACGAAGTCATCTATTTTACCTTTCGTTATCATTTGGAATACTCAATAGAAGACAACCACGAAAGCAGTGAATGGTAAGTACCCAAAGTTTTCCGCTCGCTTCCAACCATTTTCTTGTGGTTTCAGCGTGATCTTTTCAGTTTTCTTTTTCAAGTTTTCTGATAGAAGTAGCGAGTTGCTTAAGAAAAAGTTCTCTGTTTTGTGTTAACGTAAATAATTTCCATTCCCTTGCTTTTAGTTTTCTTCCTCTCATAGTTGAAATGACTCAACTGCGGTTATGAATTTACATTAAGTAGCGGAAGTTTTTTGAGGGTGCACGATAAATTTGCATGCTCCAACTAAAAACGGCGTGCAACAGTCAGCAACATGGAACCAAGTAATAGACGCTCAGCCTGAACAACGTGTAAGATATTGGTTTTAGTAGCAAGCTAGTTAAAACAAAAACAACGGCGGAGGTAGCAATTTACCTAGAAGCACACCCAGAATCGGGTTTCCAGTTTCCCCACAAGTTCAATGCAATGTGGTGTGCTTCCCACCAAATGCAACAACACGAATGCGTTGAAACGTTCAAGGTTTCACCGTGTTGTTGCGTGCAGTTTTGTTCAAACTAAATATTTTCGTTATCATATAGCTTAAACCTTTTAAGTCCAGGTCTGCATAACTAAATAAATCAGCTTTCCTCACATTGCTACATTAGTTAGGTTTGATCAAAGGTTTTCAAGTCAAAGGTGAACTTTATCCAATTTGAGTAACAAAAAAACTTGTACTCGTTTGTTTTTGGATAAAATGGAATATCGCAAAGTTGGCTGTGTGTAGTTATCGATTAACAAATAACAAGTGAACCGCTAAGCGACCATTTGGCCTGCATGGCTAGAGCGTTGGCAAGCAAATTAATTTCAATTAAATGTATACCTATATGGAGTTATATGATAAATACGATAAGAAAATTAGATCCCATTACCAGCAGGCCATTATTTTGCCTGCAGTTTTTGTGCCTTTTGCGCTGCATGTTTTCGTGCCACCTGAAATAAAATAAATAATCCAGAGAGACGAACGTGCCGCGGCGGCAGCGTGCGCGAATGTGTTAGATTCAGTGGAGTCGCGCCGCCAGTCTCCATTAGGTTCAGCACGCTTGTGCATGTGCTTCGCAATTTCCCCACACTAGAGTGTAGTGTGTGCTCCCCGCGCGGGCATGTTTTATGAAAACGTAACACGTTATAAACTTGCAACACGCATCCTGACAAGCGAATGCAACTGGCGCTCGCGACGGCCAACACATTAGTCGATCACATGCAGCATGCATGCACGGGGTAGTCATTCAACTAGTTGATGACGCCCAACCAGACTCTCTCACCTGCTGATAGAGAATTTTCACAACGACGACCGACAATTTCGCATCAATCGTTCCACAGTTCATGTTCTCAAGCCTCATAAAACGTATGAAGATTAATATACTTCACTCACAACGTTTTTAGGTTAGGTTAGGTTAGGTTAGAGTTATCTAGTTACAAACTAAAAGTCCCTAGCGCTTGCATAGCGGTTGTTGAGGTTATGTTTTGTTATGTCGTATAAATGTTGGTAAAACAAAACACAAAATCAAAAGAACGTAAAACTAAGTTTATCTACATCGTTTAATTAAATGAACAAGCATACTTAGAAAATCTATTTAATTTTATTACATCTATCCCCAGATGCAACTTGATCTATGTGGTGTGCAGTTCCAGTTGAACTAGCAGGCTGTGTATTGCAATCGTGCCGATTGGTCAGCCTGACAGAAGAAATAAAAAGCGCATTTGTTTACAAGTTTACACGAACGCGCATAATGTGCACGCATTAAGTGCGTTTGTTTGCTCGTTTGATTGTTCGCAATTGCCTAAGCCTTATTGTACATGCATGCAGTTCGCGCTGGTGTTGCAATAAAACGTCTGGGCAATAAAATTTTATGCGATCATAGAGGCGTTTATGCAGGAAGAGGTGAAATTGTGTGTGAATTTGCATATAAATAAGCGCTGGCAGGCCGTAGTAATAATTGTTGTTACTGTATGAAATATGATTGTTGCTTGTAAGCGGATTTGTTTGCGCTTACGATTTATAATTAAAATTTTAATTAAATTTAGACTCGCTACAATGACATGTTGGCAACTGTTTTAGTTTGGTAGGTTCGGGCATGTGGTGCGTTGGCGTTACATACAGCTAGAAATCGATGATCCCGATGATGATGATGAATTGGGTGGAAATGTAGCCGAGTTGGGGGGGATCATGCAACGTTTACCTCCATTGTCAAATAGACAAAACTGGCCTGGCAATACTGGCTGCAATGAACGAGTGTTTGTTTAGTTTGGAAATTGCTTTTGCATCGAAGCTCTGCTAGTCTATAATGGAAATGTCCATTTTTATTTCATACAATTATTAGGATTAACCCGCTAGTTACCATAGCGGATTAAAATTTAATTGCTTCATTTTATTATTTTATTTAAGGTTAGGTACATAACGACATCAATATGTTGCCAATATAGATTTTGTAAATAAAAATATAGGAGTCCGGACTCCTTATATGAGTTTTTGAGCAAAAAAACAAAATTTGTTTTTTTCTGATTTTCATTGCTGCCTTGATTTGTGATTTGCCCAAGCCCTAGGGGAACTTTAAAAGCAAGAAACAAAATTTGTTTTTGTCAATGCAGTCTTGATTTGTAATGTGTTGCGCTCGCCCCAGGTTAATGTAAACGTTAACTGTTCCTAAACATGGTAGATTCGTGTAAGAAAACTTGGCAAACAGAAGATGGAAGAAATAAGGTGGGCCAATGATAGCGTGATCAGTTGTATCATGATACCACTGGCCTCACACGCAGCACTTACAAGCATCTAGCAGTTGCAACCGATGTGACCATTGGATTTAAGCGATAGATTACCACAGCCGACGTTTTCCCACGAGATATTCTTAGATTGATCTTCTTCCTCACTGAGTCAAACTTCATTGTGGTACGTGACACTCATTACGCCAACAAATATCGTGAAAAGCTTAATGAACTTGACCTCAATTAAGGAAAAGCAAACATCGAGTGCGAAATCGATGATGCACCATCTATTTGCATTAGCCGGCGGCACGTTTATCTCTGAAAAAGTTTTTGTGCGGCTGGAAAATGCGCTTGGATGATTCATAAATAAATGAGATGATGGGTCGAGGCGTTGTGAGAAAGATAACGTCGTCGGGTCGGGCGAGAGCGAGCATTTGTTGCTGAATCGTGCGGTTTTGTGTGAAATTACGAAGACTAAACATTCGAGCAACGACATGATTGATTGAGTTTGGAACGTGGGTGTTTTTCAATGGACGGACCGCTGTTCTGCTCTAAGTGTTTAGTTACTTTGCCTTTCAGCTATTGCGTTTGCGTTCTGGATTGTGTAAGC